>JAIXNV010001061.1:1059-14970 GCA_020917445.1 Riparia riparia
CCCTTTCCCTTTCCCTTTCCCTTTCCCTTTCCCTTTCCCTTTCCCTTCCCTCCTCTTTTTAAAAGTTAGGATTTCATGGGGAACAACTCAGTGTGCTCTGAAGGTACTTCCCCCCAAGTACTGTGTAGCTCAATGAGAGCCAAGTGTCAGAAATTTGAAACAAAACAAGAAGTTCAAAATCCTCTGCCTGGTTGTGAAATGCTTCAGAAGTTACTTTTTGTAAAGTCACTCAAATATGTTTTCAAGCTCTTTTTTTTACATCAAACCTCTCTGCTTGGGGCCTGGTTTATGGTACCTGGAGATGTCTGTGCCAGGAATTTCTATTGCTTGTAATTAGATTTTGTCAGCAGTGTAGTGTTAACAGGAACCTGTGCCCGCAGGCCTTTAACCTGCAATTGCTTTTATTAAGGAAATGTTTCATTTATGCCGTATTTTTTTATGGAAATTGAATTTAGAAGGGATAAGCTGTGCACCCCAAGATCATTTTAATTTCCTTGTGGCTGTACCGCAGTTATTTTCTTTCCTTGGGAAAACCAAAGCCGCAGGGGATGCAGAGCTCAAGGTGAGGCTGGCCAGGGCTGGAGCTCTGGGAGCAAGAGCAGGGCATCCCACAAACAGCAGCATTACCATTCCATCAGCACCGTGCCGTCGGGGAGGCTCTGTGTGTGCTGAGCCAGGTGCATCCAGGCTGGCCTCCTCCTTGGAGGAGCTGTGGTTTGGATTCCCAGCAGAGGTGTGCTGGCAGAGCTCTCTGCTTTCTCTCTTGGTGGCCAGCAGTCATAGACAGGAGTCAGTAACAGATTCTGCTCGTTTGTTTTGTAGCTCTCAGGCCCTGGAGCACGCATCCGTGCAGGGGAATACAGGGAGGTCAGCGCTGTGCCCTGTTTGTTGGGAATAAGCTCCCTTGGGACCAGCCTGCAGGAGGACTGTGGCTGCCTGAGCCAGTCCTCGCTCCCAGCCACGCTCGGGCACTCCCCAGCTGTGGGCGCAGTTCCTGAGCGCAGGGACTCGCTCTTTGTAACTTCCTACCCTTGTGAGTCTGGGGAGAGAACAGCTTCCTGTGCCTGTGGCTGTTGTTTGGAGAGCCTCTGCTTAGTGTTGTGTTTGATGTTGTCTCCTGGAACCCCAGAGACTGGAAATCGTGTCCCCCCAAAGGAGCAGGAAATGATGTTGTCATGAAAGCAAAAAAAAAAAAACAACAAACAAACCTGTAGGAAAGAAATCCATGAAACAAATCTGGCAGTATCTCTGTGTTTCTCCCATGTCTTCCCAAATGTCATTGCAAGTGACATAGATTCTGTGTCATAAAGAACAATAAAATCCAGGCTTCACCCAGCTAGGGTGAGAAACAGTTTTCATCCCAGTGGCTTCAGTCTTTAAAGTTCAGCACTGTTTATCTGAAGGCCATGATTTCCGTGGCCTGGACTCCAAGGGGCCTGGAAGTTTCTCAGCTGTAGAGAGCTTTAGAGATAAAAGACAAACCCAGGAAATTCCAACCAGAGACCCCACAGGTGGCAAGTGGAGCCCATGGAGCAATCCAGGATGTTCTGTGCTCTGTGCCAATCCCCAGTGCCCGAGGCCCTGCTCTGCCTGCAGCCACATGCAGGGGAGCTCCTACTTGGTTTTTAATAACCTCAGATATTTTAATTCCATGAAAATATTCTGTTTACAGACACTCAGAAGTTGTTTTTGCCTAATGGGGTCTCCAGTGGCTGCATCTAAGAAGTTTTTATAAATATTTCATTGCTTATGAAGATTGACCTTCTTACACATTTAGAGGAAATAAAAGGGTGAGACCACTTGAGAAAACATTTGCAGCTTAATACAGGAAAATCTGAGGAAAGGGTCTCTGATAGAACTCTGAGATTTTGTGTCTCAGCAGGCTTAGGCATCAAATAGACTTGGCTTAGGAGTTAAACAGACTCCAGCAGTTATACAACAGAGACCTGCGTTGGCAGCTCCACCTGGGATCGGGGATTGAAAGGGGGATCTTTCCAAGTCGGGCATTTCTGACTGCACTTAAGTCAAGGTTACTCCTGATTTCATCTCCAGAGAGGCACCAGCTGGATCCCCTGTGATTTGTGTCTCAGTGCAGCTCTACAGCAGCAGCATGGGGAGAGCCCTCCTGTCCAGAACAGTGTGAGATGGGAAAGGATAAACTTCACAAGGAATTGCCTTTCCTTTCCTCTAGCTGCATGCAGGGGAAGTGTGGCACTGAGCAAGTGTTTTGTCTGGTTTCATATTTATTCTAGATTTCATTTTAGCTGATTAATATCCCTTAACATGCCTTATCTCTTACCCTGTGTCTGATGGACGAGAGTGGACCTGCCCTGCCCCAGTCCCTGGAAAACTGAAGGGAATCCCAGCAGGTCGGATCTCAGAGCTGCTGTGGTTGCAGTGGAGCCTTCGCTGCCAGCTCAAAGTGATGCCATGTCCCATCCCTCTGGGAAGAGCTCAGGGGATGTATATTTACGAAGCTGCAGCAGTTTGTCCCATGCCAGGAGCTCTGTTTTTCCATGGGAGCCCAGCAGGCTCTTCTCAGTGTCCATACATTCCGTCTGTGGGTGCCACATCCCTGGAAGTGTCCATGGCCAGGTTGGATAGAACTCTGAGCAGCCTGGGACAGTGGAAGGTGTCCCTGCCCATGGCACTGCAATGAGACGGGCTTTAAGGTCCCTCCCAACCCACAGCATTGTGGGATTCTGTGATTTTAGTTATTCTCTGCGGGAGTTTTGATTTTGAAGGACTTCGAGGAGTGTCCCAGCTGTCCTCACCTCTCTCTAAAGCACCAGGATGTGTGGCACTTGTGCATGACCTCACTGGAAGCTTATATTAAAAGCACAATAACCAGATAGCCCAAAGGAGACCTGTTCTTGTGCTTGTAAGGCACATATGGAGCCACTGTCACATCCAGAACCACTAAAACACCCCAAGGCCCTTGCTGGGGTGGGCATCTGCCCTTTGCTCTAGCTGTTCATATTTGTAAACCATGCTAGGATTTATTAGTCTTGAAGGTGAAGCTCAGATGCAGGGATGCTGACTGCTGAATAATCATCCTGCCACAGGAAGAAATTGTCTTCTGTGATTTGCAAGCTTAAAATAGTTCTGGAAGTAACTACAGGCAAAACACATATTCCACAACATCTTACATTTACTCACTGTGAATTCTTGAATAAAACCCAACCCCTGAGTACATCTGTGATTGGATAGGAACTTCTGTCAGCTGGGAAAGGGATTTACTGTGTCCAGCTCTGGGGTTCATGGAGCTGCTGGAGCAGGTTCAGAGGAGGCCACGGAGCTGTTCCAAGGGCTGCAGCCCCTCTGCTCTGGAGCCAGGCTGGCAGAGCTGGGGGTGCTCACCTGGAGAGGAGAAGGCTCCAGTGAGAGCTCAGAGCCCCTGCCAGGGCCTAAAGGGGCTCCAGGAGAGCTGGAGAGGGGCTGGGGACAAGAGCTGGAGGGACAGGACACAGGGAATGGCTCCCAGTGCCAGAGGGCAGGGCTGGATGGGAGATTGGGCAGGAATTGTTCCCTGGGAGGGTGGGCAGGGCCTGGCACAGGGTGCCCAGAGCAGCTGTGGCTGCCCCTGGATCCCTGGAATGTCCAAGGCCAGGCTGGACAGGATTGGAGCAGCCTGGGGTAGTGAAAGGTGTCCCTGCCATGGCAGGGGTGGGATGGGATGAGCTTTAAGATCCCTTCCAAGCCAAACCATTTTGAGATTCCATGAGTCAATTCCACATCTATCCCTCATATCCTCACACATTCCAGGGATGTTTTCTGTTGTGCTGTGCTCAATCCACGGGGAGAAAACAGGGTATCACAAATCACAGAATCTCCTGAGCTGGAAGGGGCCCACCAGGATCATCCAGTCCAGCTCCTGGATCCCAACACTCCCACCCTGGGCATCCCTGGAGCTGTGTCCAAGCTCTCCTGGAGCTCTGGCAGCCTCGGGGCCGTGCCCATTCCCTGGGGAGCCTGGGCAGTGCCCAGCACCCTCTGGGGATGAACCTTTCCCTAAATCCAACCCAAACCTCCCTGGCATGGCTCCAGCCATTCCTTCATGTGTCACTGGGCACCACAGAGATCTCTTCATGGAGATGTTTTGCCTCTTTACTGCAGAGGTGCCTTGGAGTTTAATTCCAGCATCCAAACCCTTCCACACAATGGTATCTCACACTCTGTTCAAAACAGGCATGGGAAGCAGAGAAACACAGAATGCTTGGATTCGGAAGGGTCCTTAAAAATCAAAATCAATCCGTCCTGGGAGAGCTGTGCTTGGATCTCTGTTCACCCTGGTGCTGATGGGGCTGAGTGTGGCTGGGCAGGCCCCTGGTGCTCCATGGATTGTCCAGGGGTAATGCCCAACACTCCACATGGTTCAGATGAGGTGCAGCGAGGGATTTACTCACACCCTGGGGAGCCTGGAGTAGTGATTGCGTGGCATTACAGGAGGTGCATTTTCCTTTTTTTCTCTGATCAAGTCCTATTTGATTTTCTGTGTACTTTTTGCTGCTTTTCGAGCACTGTGTTGGAGTTGTCAAAAGGGTGATTTAGAATAGCAGGGGAAGAAAGGAGAGTCAGATAGGAAAATACTCTTCAAACAGGGCTTTCTTGTCTTACTTTGATCATTACTTTAGGATATTTATGCTTGGGTAAAGAAACCATTCTGTGGAAAATGTTCTTTTTCTGCTCTGAAGCCACAGTTGAGGATGAGATGGGAAAGCAGGAGAAGATGGGAAGTGTGTGGGAAGAAAATTAGTACATTTAGCAAGATAAAGCTGGAGTGAGGCAACATAGGCCATATAAATACATTTATGCTGTCAAAGTAATTGAGTAGAAAACGTTTCCTTGTTTGAGAAGATTTGCCAACCTAAAATTTCAAATATAATAAAATCTTCACATGTATCAGGTCTGGAAGCTGCCCCATTATCAGGCAAGCTGCTGTGGGTAATGGCCTGGGTAATGAGGGTGAAGTGGGGCTTGGATCAGCAGGATAATTTAGGAACTGGTGCAGGAGCTGCCTGTTAGTGACTGGAGCTGAGAGATGTGGTCAAAGCTTTTCCTTATAATGAGGCATCATCTCAGGGTTTAATCAGCTTTTAGTTTCTTCAGGATTTGTCCCAAGGATATTTGGGTCTTACAGTTGTTTTTTTTAATCAAACATAGCCATGTTTCACAGGGAAATGAGCCTCCTGCTCCTTGCCCACCACGCAGACTTGCACCCACGGCACACATTCCATGAAGGTGCTGCTGGTCCTGGGGCTTTGCCCTCGTTTGATTTGCTAAATTGCACAAACATCATAAATTAACAGACGTTAAAGTGTGGTGGTTCAGGAAGGGAAAAAAAAAAAGGAATTCCTAATATACAGTCAGAAAAAAAGTTATCAGCTGTAACAGTGCTTTGGAGGCTTAATGGGCTTTTGCCATGGCCAAGTGTGAGCAGCAGCAATTCCCATTGCTGCCTTCCCCAGGGATTTAACCTGAAATTCCACCCCGGGAGAACGTGACGAGATCACCAGCTTTCCTGGGAACAGCGACACAGCCTCTGCCAGGAAAAGCAGCAGCCTTTCCACTGGCTTGAGTCTTGCTCAGTGCTCCTGCCGTCCCTTGTTTCCTGGAGATTCCTGCAGACGGGAGCTCCTCATCCCACCTGGATCCCTGCGCCAGATGCTGCTGCTGGGTTGTGTTGGATCACAGGGGAGAGGAGAGGCTCTGCTAATGAGGCTCATCTTGCTTGTACTTTACCTTACTGTAACTCAGTTATACTCAGTATATAAGTACAATTATACATTTATCGTATTTGATATTATAGGTGTAATTTATTTTATGAATATAATAATATCTGTTATACAAGTAATGCACGCGTATTTATATGCATATATTTAGATACATACCACGATATAGTTATAAGGTGAATAATATTGTTGCAAATGGCAGTAATTAATATTGAATAATTAATATCTTGAAGCATAGAGAAAGAGCTGTAGAGAGCAGCTGTGTATTTTTGTCCAGGGAGCTGGAAAGGGGCTGAGCCTGGAGAAAAGGAGCTCAGAGGGAATTTCTGGCTCTGCACAACTCCTGACAGGAGGGGACAGCCGGGGGGATCGGGCTCTGCTCCCAGGGAACAGGGACAGGAGGAGAGGGAGCAGCCTCAAGTTGCTCTAGGGGTGGTTTAGATTGGCTATTAGGGAAAATTTCTTCATGGAAAGCACTGTCCAGCCCTGACACAGCTGCCCAGGGCCAGTGGTGAAGTCCACATCCCCCGAGGGATTTCAAATCCACGTGGAAGTGACACTTGTGGACGTGGATAAGTGGTGGCCTTGGCATTACTGGAGGAACGGTTGGACTCCATGATCTCAGAGGCTTTTCCAGCCTCAGCAACTCCACAATTCTCCATAATTCCTTTGACTTGCCATGAAATGTGTGTTTTTCACGAGAAGCCCTCAGGTCAGGGCCAAGGACAGGTAAATTTCTGTCAACATCTGTGAGAGACGCCAGAAACGCCTCTGTCAGCTCAGATTGGTGACCCATGTTTGTGATCGTCCCAATATTTTCCTGAAGAAATTCCTATTTGCTCCCTGTGGCTTGATCCTGTCTCAGTCCTGCACTCACAGGGTCCCTGAAGCCTCGTGCAGGAGCCAGTCTCTGGTGTGCACACACAGCATCACTTGCTGAGCTCGTGGCTTTCTGCTGGCTCCCAGCTGGGTAATTGTTATCCGAGGAATTTAGGTGAAACCTGGGAGGTGCTGTGTGGGAGACTGAAACCAGCTCCAAGAAGTGTAGGAGTTATTTTACAGGGTTTTGCTGCTCTCTGGAGTGTTACTCCCTGGCTGTGTCCCAGGTCAGTGTAGCTCCATGCCTCTGACATGAGATGGGGGTCTCATGTTGGATTAGTTTAATTAAAGTTTCCTAAAAGTTTACACCATTAACTGCACAGAGAGGTTTGGAGTTTGGGAAGGATGATCTGCTCCTTCTATCTGGAATCAACATAAATCTTCTAGCTTACAGTTCTCATTAATTAATTGTCATCTAATTAGTGAATCCCTCCCCCATTAAATTCTAACCTTAACTGTGATTCATTGGAGAGGGGGATTTGTTCAGGCTTTTTTCTTTTATGTTTTGTTTTCTTTTTCTTGCATATTTTTATTTTATTGTGAGCTCTCTGCCACAGCTCTGTGTTGCTCACTTGGTGTGATGTGCATGAGCGAGATCAGTGCATTCATGGCTTTATGAAGCAGAAGTTGAAGTTAAGTTCCACGGACAAATCAAATCTACACTTGCCAGGCTTCTCACAAATTACCCTTTCACCAGGAGAGCTGGATGATGGAGTTGACATCACTCAGGAAACAAGATGAAAGTTAAAGCTGGCAGAATGAGCTTCCTTTGACATCTGGGGCTCAGGGGCACCGGGTCTGACCTGGCCAGGATTTGGCACTTTGTTAGCAGCCAGCAATCCCCGTCCTGTCAACAGATTTATGTACTGCTTTTCCTGAGATGATTTTTCACAGCTTTTGCGGTTTATAAGGGGAGCACACAAGAGTCTGCAGCGGTTGGAAGTAAAAAAAATGATTGCACAAATCTCAAGAGTTATCTTTTAATTGTTTTTAATTCTGAACATGCCCTATCATAACCCAACCTCCTGCTTTGTCGCTGTTCTTCCCTACAGGAGGAATGACCAATGAATTTTCCTCTGCAGGAGACCTCTGTAATCAGTCCTCTTATCACCCAGCTTGCCAGAGATGAGCCTCTGTCTCAGACATGCACTAGAAGCATTTTCAAGTTTAACCTCCTTGTATATGTCATCAGCAAAGTCTTGGCCAGCAAGCACTGCTCTTTTTGGGCAGAAAGAGCCCAAAGCTTGTGGTGCGAGTTTGCTGGTAGAGGACAAATTATCTGTGTTGAGTTCATCATCAGTTCTCAGTGGGCGTGTGCAGGGTGGAGACTCTCAGACGTGTCCCCAGCTGTGTGAGGACAAATTTGAGCAATGCCTTGGCATTGTTGCCCAGAGGAGCTGTGGCTGCCCTGTCCCTGGAAGTTTCCAAGGCCAGGTTGAAGCAACCTGGGACAGTGGAAGGTGTCCCTGCCTGAGGAACCAGACGAGCTTTAAGGTCCCTTGCAACCCACACCATTCTGGGACTCCTTAATTCTCTTAATGTTTACAAGACTCAGCATTTTCCGTACACATGAAGTGTGGTGTGACTGTTTTTAAGGCTCTCTTGTGTATCATGAAATGCTGCCGGTGAAAAGTTTAGCATACTCTAAAGGTCATTTATGGAACTGGTCATATCCACTCATCCTAGCTGAGCATATGTGTTTCAGCAAGAAATGAACCTAATGGGATCTAATGCCTCATAGCTGTTCATCGGGGTCAGGAGGTTGGACAGCAAATTCCAATGTGAAGAAGGAACATTGTAGGTTATATATTATAAAGTATATGCTGCTTAACGGTACTGGTTTGGAAAGACAGGTGTCTGCTAGGGAGGGCAGGGGCTCCCTTGGAATGGAGAATGCAAACCCCCTCCCTCTGAATTATTATAATTCTGAAATTAAGGGGCTCTCAGGCAAAGACGTGGGAATAGGAATAACAGTTCTTTACTAGGAAAATTAAAATAAAAATTTAGTCCAAAAAATAACCAAAAAAAGAAAACACTGACAGAGTTAGAATACAACCTGACACCCTGCTGGTCAGGGTGTTGGGAGCAGTCCAGTTAAGCCCTCCTGCAGTGCCAGGTGTGGTTCTGCTGGAGCAGAGATGATCCTGTAGAAGCTCCCGTGGTGCTGAGGTGGCTCTGGGGTTCCTCTGGCAATCCCGGGCACACGGGCTGTGCTGCTGTTCCCGGTGCCAGCGGTGATCCAGCTGGGAATGCCGGGCTCCTCCCCTGGCTGCGGCATCTCCCGATGGAGGATGGAATTGTCTCAGCCCTGCAGTGAGCCTGGATGGGCCAGGAACAGCAGAGATCCCTGCAGGGAGGAGGGGTCCTGGAAGGGATAAAGAGCAGAGACACACCTGGATTAACAGCTGGTGATAGAATACATACCCCCAGTTACATTTCGCATTGCAACCCAAGACATTAACTCTGATCAGTTGCAGTGAATGCTGTTTACATATTATTTACCTCAGGGAAACACATTGGCACAGTTACAGGGATATCCACCGGGCCCTGCTGGCTGCTCTGTTCTGTAAGAACACGAAAATCAATGTCTCACTTTGGAGTTAACCAGATTCTGCCTGTGAGTCATGTTAAGAGTCCAGTAAAGTCAGGAGAGGCCTCTGCTTTGTGCTTGGATTTAAAATCAAGCCTGGGGGCAACTGCGCTTTCCAGGATGTTCTGTTTACAAGGAATGCAGCAACAGGAAAGGCTTTTAAACATCAGGACATCCATGATTTTTGAGAGAGCTTTGGTGCACGTCAGCTAACAAAGCAAAATACAAGCTGAACCACCTGGGGCTAGGGAGCATGAGTGGATATTCGCCTTTGGGGGCATTTTGCAGTGAGGACAGTTGGACTGCAGGATAAACCCCAGAGATTCTCCTGTACAAACAGTTTCTGTCTCCGTCTCAGTCAGCAGGAGGCTGTGGGAGAGGAGCAGCGTTCAGCTGGTTGTTACAGTTCCCCTCTGCAATGGGACGGGTGTGTGGATGTAGGGCCAGCAGCGGGGCGCAGTGTCACTTCTCCCCACGGCGAGTGTGTGTGAGCCGTGACTGCGGTGGGGCTGACTGGGAGCGTGGAACCTCCCTGAATGCACGGGCAGGATGGGCTTTGGGAAGGAATGTACCTCAGTGTCCTGCTCACACCTCCAGCTGTCCCACTGCTCCTCCTGCCAGCTCTGTGCAGAGCCCTGGCGCGCCTGGAGCCGGGGCTGACGGCAGTGTGTGAGAGGGAGGGTGGAATTCACCCCGTGCCTTTCTCTGCCCCATGTTCTGCTGCACAGTCAGGCCCTGAGTTCCTTTCAGGGAGCTCTGCAGTTGCCTGTCGGTGATTTTGTTTCCTGGCTGTTGTTTTTTGGGGCCTGTGGTGATGAGCTTTGCCACTGACACACTCAGTGAAGGGACACCTGACATTCCCTTGGGGGCTGGGGGTCTGTGTGCCCTCAGTGAGCACAGGGGAGATTAGAGGATGGAAACCTTTCTCCACGAGTAGGAAACCCACATTGCATTCATAGAATCTCAGAGCTGGGTTGGCTTGGAAGGGCTCTTAAAGCTATCTGCTCCACCCCCTGCCATGGCAGGGACACCCTCCTCCATCCCAGGCTGCTCCAACCCTGTCCAACCTGGCCTTGGACATTCCAGGGATCCAGGGGCAGCCACAGCTGCTCTGGGCACCCTGTGCCAGGCCCTGCCCACCCTCCCAGGGAACAATTCCTGCCCAGTCTCCCATCCAGCCCTGCCCTCTGGCAGTGGGAGCCATTCCCTGTGTCCTGTCCCTCCAGCCCTTGTCCCCAGCCCCTCTCCAGCTCTCCTGGAGCCCCTTTAGGCCCTGGCAGGGGCTCTGAGCTCTCCCTGGAGTCTTCTCTCCAGGCTGCACACAGTTTTCTCAGCCTTTCCTTGCAGAAGGGCTGCTCCAGCCTTTGCATCACCTCTGTGGCCTGTCTGAACCAGAGCTCCTCAGAGCTGACAAACTTGGAAAATACCTACAGCATGTGTGAGCCTTCTTTACTGCATACTCTGGGTTTCCTTTGGCTGTAGTTTCAAAACTCAGCAGCACTTCAGATGTGAGATTTGATAGCAAAGAGTGATGCTGAAGGTGGAAGGAAGGTGCAGTACAGGAACACTGGTTGTGTTTGAGTACATTAATGGCAGCAGCCTACACTGATAATAACTTACACAAATCCAAAGACCTCCTTTGGAATTACCTGTCTACAGCCATCAGAAAAGAAATTAGTATTCCAGGAGTTGGATTGGTGGATGGAGAGGGATGAAGCAGTGTGTGGTGGGACTTCCCTACAGAGAGAAGGGAGATTCCAGCAGAACAAAGTTAAATAAATTCCGGGTGTCGTGGTCATTTGTGTGGAGAGAACTTTGCCTTCTTTATCCCTCTTGCATGACGTATCTTCACTATGCACTTCTTATTTTCACTTGCTTACATTCATTAAATGCAGCAATTTGGGATTCTTCTCCTCAGCCTTTTTTTCATTTTTTATTTCATTTGTTTCAAGATTTTTTTATTTTTTTTTTTTTTTGCTCTTGGCTAATTAGGATTTTTTTACGGCCTTTTAAAGTTTTACGTACACATTTCCTTTATTTATTTGCTTTGCAAATAGTCTTAACTTGAGGATTTGTTGACGATAACTTAGGATGATTTGTGATTCCTGTTCTCAGGGAGGATCATGAAACATAAGCCATTTTGGTGGGATAAGAGGGCCAGGAGTGGGATGCTCCAGGCTCGGTCCCCGTGCAGGAATGTCTCCTCACACAAACACATCCCCACGATGCAGTTCATGACTCTGGGTGTGATGAATGGTGCCGTAAAACTCTCTGCTGGGGTGAATTGTTTGACAGCACTGAAATTAGGAGAGACGTTTTATTATCTAATGTCTGCCTGAATGTATAAAATAAAAAAAAATAAATAAAATGTGGGAAGGGGGTAGGGAGGAGCCCTGTTCTGTATTCACTCTCCATGAATATTTATCGAGATATTTTCAGTCAACAATTAATTTTGCAGACTTCGAAGCTGGAGGTTTCATTCCCGCCTCGATCCGCTTGCCTCCCCATAACTGTTTCATTTTTGAGCCGTATTTTTATTTTAACCCAGGTAACGTTCCAGAATGCAGAATTTCAGGGGCTGTGTGTGCTGAGTGTCTCCCCTGTGGCAGCTCCAGCCAGACAAGCCCTCCCCTGATTCCCTGAGACCGATGCTCCTTTCTGTGCCTGCTTTATCCCCGTGGCTGACCTGCTCTTCTCTCTCCCTCTCCCACCCCCGCTGCAGCTCTCGCTCCCGGAGGAACAGAACGAAGTGACGAGGAATGGCTGTGAGTCCAAGGAGCTGGTGTACCTGGTGCAGATCTCCTGTCAGGTAAATGCCCTCTCCTCTCCCCAGCCCAGCTTTAATCCTCTTCCCAGCACAGCCCCAGAATATTGGGATGTGACGCTTCCCTGAGGTGTGTCTGGGGTTTCTCACCTCTTCCCTGCCTCGGTCCCCCAGGGATGCTGCCACCAGCACCTTTTGGGAGAGGAGAGGCATTGAGGGGAGAAGAAGGAGAGTGTGAAGCAAATAACCCTCACTGACGCCCAGGGCTGAGCCCAGAGACAGGAGTGGGTGTGCTGAGGCTGAGGGGGGAGCACAGACACCTGGACACACCAGTGACCCCAACAGGGACAATCCCAGCTGGTGGTTTGCTGCCACAGCGTGCTGCCAGGGATCTTGATCTGCTCCCAGACACCTGGCGTGGAATTCTCATCTGGGGATGCATTGAGCAGAGGAATCTGCTGCTGTGTCCCATGAATTCTTCATCTGCTGCTCTGTGTGACTTTGTCAAATGCTGCATAATGGATGTGTTTCAGCATGCTCGGGGAGTCCCCCTCTGTGGGAGATGCAGGGCACTGGCAGGTTCAGTGCAGAGTTACTGCCTGTGTTGGGTTGTTTTCCTGGCTTTAGGACAGCAGCTCTTGCTGTGATTCCCCTCAGCACCCCCTGAGCACCGGTCGTATCGACGAGTGCACACACAGAGGTGGTGGATGTGCAGGGTCCCTGTTCTGCTGCCTCAGCTCTCAGTAGGGTGTTAGGAGAGCTGAGGAACAGAGCATCCTGCAGAGCAAAGCGTCCTTCATCCCGAGGAGCAGAGCCTCTTGTCCTGTTCTGGAGATGGAGCCTGGCCAGGCTGAGCTCCAGCAGCGTTAATTCCAGCAGGGAATCCCTCATGTGTTCCTGAACATGTTTATGAACGTATCTTGGGAGAGGGAAGAGACGCTCCGAGTGGGCATCTCTCAAATTTGCCAGTGTTTTGGCGTTTTTCAGGGCTGTTGTAACCCCCTGGAGCCAGTCTGGCACAAAAGCAGCACTTCCCAGCCAAGCAGCCCAGGCTGACAGGCAGCACAGAAACCCTGAGGGTGGGCACATGTCTGTCCCAGTCATGGGCAAGGGAGTTTCAGGGGACTGTGGGAATTTGGAATTTCTGTGTGTTTTAAGCCCTCGCATTTGGGGTGCGTTTGCAGTGCTTAGTGGAGGGATGATCCCTGGATTATTCCCTGGCTGTGGCAGGTGGCCCTGGAGAACGTGGCAGTTTTTCTCTAGCTCCAGAGCACATAATTTCTGGTCCTTCCCCCACCTTACTGACACCTCCAGAGATTCACAGGATAGCCTCAGGTATAATTGTGTCCCAAACCCTGCAGGGTATCCTTGTGCAGGAGGGAGGCTCGGGAGCAGCAGAGAGCTGGGATGGGGCAGGATGGAGGTGAGGCCTGTCCCCGCTCCTCTGGCACCTTGCTCCCACTCTCCAGTGCTTTGCTGGGTTGTGTCTGGGGAAACAGGCATGGATCTCATCAGTGTGGGGACAACGGGGGGAATTCTGAGCCTTGGCAAAGGGAATTGTTCCTTTGTAGTCACTGTGTACCAGGCCCAGCTCTTGAGAAATCCCCTTCCCTTCCCTTCCCTTCCCTTCCCTTCCCTTCCCTTCCCTTCCCTTCCCTTCCCTTCCCATGTTTGACTGAACTCAAATGGAAACACAGAGTTGGCTTCATCAGGTTAAAGGATGGGGATAGAACAGGCCCCCTTTGTCTCTCTTCCTTCCTTCCTTTTTTTCCTTTTTTTATTTTATTTTTACTTTCTTTCGTCTCCCTTCCCCTTTCTCCCTTTCCCCCTTTCCCCTTTTCCTTTTCCCCCTTCCCTTTTTTCCTTTCTCCTTTTTCTCCTCCCCTTTCCCCCTTTCCTCTTTCCCCTTCTCTTCTTTCCCCTTTTCCTTTTTCTCTTTTTCTCTT
>JAIXNV010001062.1:0-14955 GCA_020917445.1 Riparia riparia
GTGCCAGGCGTCTGTGAGCGTGGAAAGGGATCAGGATGTTTCCCAACACTTCTGGCAGCCCGGGCTGTCTGTGTCCCTGCCCTCCGTGCCTTCCCCCGCTGCTGCATTCCCAGATGGAATTGGGAACAGCAGAAGCTTCGCAGGCAGGAGCGGCCCAGCTGGAATCCTCCCTCACAGGGCTGGTTTGAGTGAAGGGGAGCTGGCAGAGGAGGATGAACCTCATCCCTAATCACCGCTTCACTCCCAGGAAAAGAGAGAGGGGGGACAAATCCATGGATTTAACAGCGTGGAAGGGACTGAATTTGTGCTGCTTCACAGGGAAAAGCTCAGGAATTCCCTGCCCAGAACCGCTGCAGGTGTGTGGGTGGGGACAGAGGCACCCACTAGCTGAATTTGCCTCCTACTCCTGCTCCCGGCTCTCTGGGGCAGCAGAAATTCCACTTCCCGCTGCCAGGCCGTGGCTTTGAACCCCGTTATCCTCCAGCCCTGCCTTCGGGAGCAATCCTCTGCTCAGGCTGGAGCCTCCCTGCTTCAGAAGGGGTTGGGTTTTGCAGGAGCAGGGGAACGAAGCCGTGCGGGACCTGCACTCGGCCCTTCGTGGTCCCAGCGGAGCCGGGCGCTGGCATTTCCCCCCCTGCCCTGATCTCAGGGGGATTCTGAGCCACTCTGGAAAAACTCGGGCTGTTTCCACAGGAATTAAGTCATCTCTTGGCTCCGTGCTGCCCCTGTGCTGCTCAGCAGATGGAGGGGGCCTCTGCTCCAGCGCTGCCCAGGTTCGGGGCGATCCCCAAAATCCCCGTCTCTCGTGGGGACACTCTGGAGCCACGCTGGGCTGTGGGGCTGGGGGTGGCTCTGGGAGCACCACAGCTGCCTCTGGCTGTGTTTTGTTTCCAGAACGTTCTGCCTGCACCATCCTGAGGAATCTCGGTTTGGCCACGCGGAGCTCTGCGACTTCAGCCCGGTTTCTTCCTCCCTAATTTGGGCAGGATTGAGCTCGGGTGTGCCTCAACCTTAAACCCATTCTCCTTTTTTTTGTTTTGGGTGGGTTTTTTTTTTTGTTCGGGGGTTATTTTTTTCATTTTTAGCTCAGGTCTAATTGCGCCCAGCACACGGCCTCATGAATCAACCTGATTCTGTTGTGACAAGTTTAGCCCTGGGCGTGTGATCCGTCCGAGGAGATCACACAATTTTTCCTTCCCGTCCCTTTTAATAATAAAATCCTCCTGCCTGCCCTCTTTTCCTTCTGATTTAATCATCAGCTATTAAAGTGACGTGGAGAATAACACCCTCCATTGAGCCCAAACTGCTCAGCCTGGCATCTGACAGCTCTCAGCATCACAGAACGCTTTCCCTGGTTTCTTCCCACTCCGGCATGGACCTGCTGCTTCCTCCTTTCTGTGCCTGATGCCCACTTGTCGGCTTGCTGTCCTGCTCTGGGGAGGGAAAAAATGAAGGGAAAAAAAGGGCAGCTGAAGGCTGTATCCAGAGAGATTTTTGTAGAAAAACGGGAGCTGGACTACTGTTGGCGCCTGCAAATCGCCTGAGAAGGAGCAGGTGGGCAGCACATCAGCGCCTGGGATTATTGGGTGATCAGGATCCTTTCACATCCTTTGTTTCCCTCTCTTCTCCTTGCTTTTTCCATCTGTTTTTGGTCATACGAGGAGATAAGGGCCGGGCAAAAGGGATTCTTTTTATCACACGTGGCCAGAGAGGGTTCTTCAAAAGCGAGATTAATAAATTTTATTAATTTCTATTCATCATCCTGTGACATTTGCACACTCCAGATCTAAAATTCACCCTCGCTGCCGGGACCGACCTCTCCAGAGCAGCTGCAGCCACCCAGCTCAGTGTCAAAGCTGTCTCACAACCTCCCAACTCTCCTTTCTAAAGCTCGCTACAGTTCTCTGATCAGATTTTGAGAGCAGAAACAGCTGTTTTCATCGGGCCCGATGAAACCCAGCCCCATCCCTGCGCTCCTGAGGGATCAGGTGACAAAGGAGGGAGGGTGGTGGCACCTGAGCAGCCCTGTGACCTTCACAGCTCCTTGGAGCAAAACCACCGGCCGGGAGGAGGCTGAAAATCTGCCCAAATGTCCCTTGGAGAGGAGAGGTCACGGTGCTGAACTGAAGCAGAGCCAAGTCGGCTCCGTGAGCGCTTTCCAAGGGCCAGAGGAAGCACATCCTGCTGTCCCTGCTGTCCCTGCTGTCCCTGCTGTCCCTGCTGTCCCTGCTGTCCCTGCTGCTGACCACCTGGGAGCCGCACAGGATGGAAAATCCCCGTCAGGTCCAGGAGCTGTCCCACCACGGGATTTATTCCCAGGATTTCCTTGTGGAGCTGATTTTGCTCTGTGAAGATCAGATCAGCCAGTAATGCCCCTGGAAAAGGCATTTCCCTGCAGGGCTGGCACAGCCCGGGACTGTCCCCACCTCTGGTCATCTCTGGGCCACCTGCCACCCCACCATGCACCGGCAGATCCTGACATTCCCACCAGCAGATCCTGACATTCCCACCAGCAGCTTCCAGCTTGGTTTGGTTGGTGAGAAACCGTCCCCACACAGCCAGGCCATAAACCCACGTGGGAGGGCGTTGGATTGGGTTGGAAATGACCCCAAATCCCACCCAGTGCCACCCCTGGATGTCAGGGACACCTCCCACTGTCCCAGGCTGCTTCAAGCCCCAAATCCAGCCTGGCCTTGGGCACTGCCAGGGATCCAGGGGCAGCCACAGCTGCTCTGGGAATTCTATTCCAGGGCCTCAGCACCCTGCCAGGGAAGAAATTTTTCCCAATATCTGATCTAAACCTGTAATTTTCCAGTTTGAGGCCATTCCCTGTGTCCTGTCCCCGCAGCCCTTGGGAACTGTCTCTCTCCAGCTTTCCTGGGGCTCCTTCAGGCCCTGCAAGGCCACCCTGAGCTCAGCCCAAAGCTTCTCCTGGCCAGGCTGAACAATGCCAGCTCTGCCAGCCTTTCCTCCCAGCAGAGCTGCTCCAGCCCTCTGCTCATCCTGCTGCCTCCCCTGGGCTCTCTCCAGCAGCTCCACATCCTCCCTCTGCTGGGATCCTGGTGCTAGAAGCTGCACTCCAGGTGGGATCCCGCAAATATGGGGCAGAGGGACAGCAGGAGGAATCATCTCCTCCCAGGGAAGCACCGCTGGCTTTTCCCACCACGTGGAACAGCGCAGCTGCCCTCTGGCCAGGGCTGAGCTTTAAAAATAATAGCTACACTACCGCAAGCTGTCCTGAGGCACGTAAAAAAGTCATCCAGGCATCAAAAATTGTCAAGGAGCTGCTCCCCTGCTGCTTCCCCAGCAATGAAATAAAGCCCTGCTCCTCTGGATTTCTCCCAGTTATATTTGAGGCGAGCTGGAGCCTCAGGTTTCCAAATCCCTTTATTGAATTAAGGGTAGAATTCCTGTTTCCAAAAGCTCCCATCAACAGGACAACACCGGAGCAAACAAGAGCAGCCTGTTTAAGAGCAGGCAAACATTTCCCAGATGAAAGACAAACACCGTAGGTATTTATTGAGGCCCTAATCCAACGAAATCTCCAATCCATTTAGCAAAAGAAAAAAGCTTCGAACGACTGTTTTCAAGAGTCTCGAGAGCTCCGTGACATCTGAAATGTTTTATCTTTCAGGAGGGCTTGAAGTGATAGGACACAGGGAATGGGCTTGAGCTGATGGGGACTTCAGGTGGGATCTTGGGAATCAGGAATTGTTCCCGGGGAGGGTGGGCAGGCCCTGGGATGGAATTCCCAGAGCAGCTGTGGCTGCCCCTGGATCCCTGGCAGTGCCCAAGGCCAGGTTGGATTTGGGGCTGGGAGCAGCCTGGGACAGTGGGAGGTGTCCCTGCCATGGCAGGGGTGGGTTTGAGATCCCTCCCAACCCAAACCATTCCATGATTCCATTATCTCTGTGCTCCAAGGTATCCCCTCAGTGAAAAGCTCCTGGGTTTTCTGGACTCTGCTGGGATGGAGGAACACAGGATCTCTTTGGCTTCCGCAGTGTCACAGAGCCCCTCTCTGCAGCTCTCTCACTGCTTCACCTTGTCCCTCTCAAATTCAGGCTGGGCTGGAAAAACTCCCCACGTGGTTGGATTCAACACCTATTTCATGGAATGATGGAATATCCTGAGTGGGAATAAACCCACAGGGATCATCCAGTCCCACCCCTGTCCCTGCCCAGATCTCCCAACAATCCCAGCCCGTGCATCCCTGGCAGCGCTGGCCAAAGGCTCCTGGAGCTCTGGCAGCCTCGGGGCCGTGCCCATTCCCTGGGGAGCCTGGGCAGTGCCAGCACCCTCTGGGGAAAGAACCTTTCCCTAAAATCCAACCTCAATCCCTGCGGGAACAGCTCCAGCTGCTCCCTGGGTGCTGTCAGGTCCCAGGGAGCAGAGATCGGAGCTGTCCCTCAGGAGGAACCTGCAGGATTCTGGTTTGGAGCTTTCCCACTTCAGGTTTTTCCACCAATGGATTTTTCCCACTGGAAGTCGTTGTCTGGGTAACTTCTGTCCCAATGGATCCGGGATTTTGAAGGCTTTGTCCATCTAAAATAAAATTATTATTATTATTATTATTATTATTATTATTATTATTATTATTATTATTATTATTATTATATCTACTGCAAAATATTTCCACGTGCAAGATGCTCTGCATGGACACAACACCCCTGGAGATCCCCCTGCCTTTCCCTTCTTCCTGGGCCTTCCTTGTCTTCACTCCCACCTTCTTCAGAGGGATTGGCATAAAATCCAAGCTCTCCTTCTCTGGCAAAGCACAAAAATGAGATTCCTCTGCCCAGAGGACAGAGCTGGTGTGGTAAAATAACTTATACACAATGCAAATTTCTTTCGTTCCGATGGCTTTCCTCCTAACAAATAACAAGATTGAAGTTTTAGGAGAAAAGCTGCTCGAGGAGCTGCCTGAAATATGAAATTTTCCAGAATTGCCTGGTTTCCAAGAAGAAAAAGAACATTCGCCTGTATTTAGATTAGCAGAGGAATAAATACAGATGATTAAATATATCATGAGTCGGAATTTATTTTTATTTTTCTGATGTGCCACTGGCTTTGTTGTGCAAGGTTTTTCCCATTAGTTATTTTTAGGGGGTTTAGGTTGTATTTTCCCCTAACGGGTGACATAATGTCTTGTTAAGACAATTGACCCAGATAAGACCACGCCAACTTCATCAGAACTGCTCTGATGCATCTGGATTTTGGATATTTTGGTGGGTCACAGACCAATAGTCTCTGTGGCATGGAAAATATTTCCAATTTTGGGGGTTTTTTTAATTTTTTTTTTTTTAATTTTATTTTTTTTAAAGACTGCCAGCTTCAGCAAGGCTCCTCCAAGTTGACACCGGTTAAGAGTGACCTAATTCGAGACAAAGATGCCTGGCCCTGAGGGAGACACAGCTAAGCAGCCCCCAAACTTAAGGGTGAGGCAGAAAAGCCTTTTGGATTCCCCAGGGAATCCTGCTCCTCCGGGATGCCAGAGGTGCCTGGGGAAGGGAAAGCCACGTTTTAACAGCTCCTTCAGTAGCTGATTAATCAATCACCTGCCTCCTCCAGGCTGAAAAACCTGGGAAGCAGTGCCAGGAAAACGGCCACGTGTGCTCTGCACTGCTCTGGAGGTGAAGGGAAGACGTGTTTGTGCTCCCCTCGGGTTTTCTTGTGTTGTTTTCCCTCTTCCTCACTCTGCTTTCCTTAAAGCACCGAGCTCCGGTGATCCCCAACTGTTTGTTCCCACAGAAACAGGGCAGAGCTGTGCTCCAGTTCTGCTAAAACTGGGCCAGGAAGGGAGGATTCCAAGGGCTGAGGGATGAGGTTTCTTCAGCTTCCTTCTCGTGGCACGGGAGAGGCGTGGAGCCAGCGATCCCATGGGATCTGGGAGGGAGAATCCAGCATCTCCAGGGCACTCAGGACACCCAGGGCTCAGGCAAAGGGGAAGAGGGGTTAGGAAAAACAGTGGTTGGGAAAAAGAGGGCAAAACCTCGCAGGGAGCAAAGCTGCTTCTTCAGAGAACTGCTCCTCTCGCCTCACACTGGCACAGTGGGAGCTGGGGCTGCCCCTGGATCCCTGGCAGTGCCCAAGGCCAGGTTGGATTTGGGGCTTGGAGCAGCCTGGGGCAGTGGGAGGTGTCCCTGACCATGGCAGGGGTGGCACTGGGTGGGATTTGAGGTCCCTCCCAACCCAAACCATCCCGGGATTCTGTGATCTCTCATGATTCAGTGATGTTTCGTTTTAACCACACCTGTGGGCAATTTAACCTCTCGATTTTTTTTTAAGGTGCGGAAGTGAAAATGGAGCTGTTCTCTTGACACAAGTGCAGCTGTAACAGATTAGAAAAATAAAATCTACAGCCCTTTAGAGGGATGGAGCAGCTCTGCTGGGAGGAAAGGCTGGCAGAGCTGGCATTGTCCAGCCTGGCCAGGAGAAGCTTTGGGCTGAGCTCAGGGTGGCCTTGCAGGGCCTGAAGGAGCCCCAGGAAAGCTGGAGAGAGACAATTCCCAAGGGCTGCAGGGACAGCACACAGGGAATGGCCTCAAACTGAAAAATTATAGGTTTAGATCAAATATTAGGAAAAATTTCTTCCCTGTGAGGGTGTTGAGGCCCTGGAATAGAATTCCCAGAGCAGCTGTGGCTGCCCCTGGATCCCTGGCAGTGCCCAAGGCCAGGTTGGATTTGGGGCTTGGAGCAGCCTGGGACAGTGGGAGGTGTCCCTGCCATGGTGGAAGGCAGGATTTGAATGATCTTCAAGGTCCCTTCCAACCCAAGCCATTCCGGGATGCTGTAATCTTTTGTTTTAGCCTGTTGTGTGGACAACCCAATCTTTTTTTTTTTTTTTTTTTTTTTTTTTAATTTTTAAGGTATAAAATTAAAGACAGAGCCATTTGTTTGACCAATCTGCAACCAGAACAAATTTTACAAACAGAATTTTCATCAAGCCCCTCGAACCAGGCACTTAAACATCCAGCAGTTCCCAATCCTTAAACACTCAGTGCAATAACGTAGGTGAAATTTAGAGCAAAACTTCCTATCCTGCCTTCTCGAGCTGGAATTCATTTGGTGACTTAATCCTTACTCACAATGAAGATTGATTTGCTTTGTGTTTAATAAAGCCTTTCACGCCGGATCGCTGAAGTTTTCCTAATAATTGCTCCACGCTGATCATGTGTCTCTTGGTTTTATTTTGCTTTTAAAGAGCATTTTAATGGCGTTTCTAAAATAAATTCTGGGACTGAGTCAGTTTTATTTCACCGCGTAATATTTGTTTCACGGGTCCAGAATATCACAGGGTACAGGGCCCAGGTTTCCAGCTCACCACATCCCTCAGGGAATTGGGGCTTTATGCTGTTGTTATATTTTTGCTCCTGTATTTAAAGTGGGCAGTAAATTTTGGGGCCCTGCTTCCCTCTCTCTTTCCAGTGACTCCATGGGTTTCTTGCACTTGTCCCACCTCAGCCCCGTCCCACCTCTCCCAGAGTGAATTTGGAGGCTGCTCATCACTTTATAAACAGGATCATTCATTCTCCAAGCAACCACCACGGCTGGAAGGGGCACCAAGTCGCTTTAACCCTGACAAGCACTTGAACGCTGCAATTTAGCCTCAAAAATCGGAGAAGCCTTTGGAATCTCGGGCTTAAAATTTACCTGCAGAGCAAAGCAGAGGGATCAGAGCCTCCGGAATGCTGCAAGGCTCTTTCCCAGTTTTCCCAGTTCATCCCCAGATGGGGTGTGCTCAGAATCTGACTGGAATCACAGGACATCCTGAGCTGGAAGAGGGATACACCAGGATCATGAAATTCCAGCTCATGTTCCTGCCCAGACCCCCCCTTGTTATCCTGGTTTTTCTGAATTTTTAAAGACTTTTGAAATGGAGTCAGATCTTTTTAGTTACTGTACAATATTATAAGAAGTTTTCTACCTTTTTCCCACAGATGTAACACAAACAAATCCTTTGTTTTTCATTCCCTGTCCTTTGTTTGCATATTTCTAACCTGAAAACAACTGTAACTGACAATTGGTCTGGCCACTGAGGCTGAGGGGTGGAAACCCCAAAAAGCCAATCTTCTGCTAGACCCACAAATGTATAAAAAGTAAGTAATAAACAAAGGGGCTCCTCTTCTCTCCGCTCTCTCGGCTGTGAGCTGGAATCGGAAGGAGCTCTGTGAAAATCTCTTGTCTGTGTGTGACTGCTCTGTGTGTCTCGGTGACACCCCCAACAATCCCAGCCTGGGCATCCCTGGGAGCGGCGTCCAAAGGCTCCTGGAGCTCTGGCAGCCTCGGGAATGCGACCCGTGGTACACGGGGCCCTTTGAAAAATTAATGACAATTAACTACCTGAAATCTGACCTATTTTTGGAGCTCGCCAGGGCAGGATCTGAGTGCAGCTGCTGGAGGGAAGCTGGGCAGGGTCTCAGTGTTCAGAGAGGAGAGCTGCACCTTCCAATCGCTCCAGAGCCCTGAAGTTTGCCCCGACAGAATGGGGTCTGGAGTCCAACTCCTTCCTTTTCTGCGGGCAGAAACAGCGATGAATGCAAAATAACTCCTTGGGCAGGGATGTTCCCGGGGAAAACACCGTTCCTGAGTGACCACTGCAGCCAGAATTGGGATGCAGAGCACATCCCAAAAAACCTCTGAGTGGGGATGAAAGCAAATCCTGCCCCGGAGCTGGCACGTGCTTGGCCTTCAGCTCTTTCCCTCTCACAGGTGCCTTATTGCTGCCCTGAAAGCCTCTGTCCTGATCTGGTATTTTGGCTTTAAATCACACGGGTTCAATTTCAGCACCTTCAACCCGAGCAATCTTGCTCCAAGTGTGGTTTATTGTGGCTTGTGCCGACCGCTGGAGCCTGAAATCACGGATTAAAACCCGGGTCATCAAGGAAAAGCTGTTCCTGAGGATCCAGAACCGTTTTTTACCTCAAGGGGAAGCAATAAGCAGAAGACCTCGCTGAGGTGGTGCTCAGCCATCTCCTGGCTATCTCGAGCTGGGGGAAGGACAGCAAGGAAACGGGGAAATAAAGTTCTCCTTTCATATTCAACTCTCTGCCCTGCTGTTTCCCTGCAGCTGAAGAAAAAGTGCTCCAGACGCCTCCTTGGGATGTCCTGGAGCGCTCAGCTCCGAGTGCAGATGGAATGCGTGGAGCACTTGGAAAATCCCTCGTAAAACACAAAAGCTTTGGGGCAGCACGGAGGGCTGTTCCCTTTTCGCAGCAAGGGCAACCCCTAACCCCCCACATTTCTGACTGAGACAGCTCCTTTTGGCACAAAAATGGAAGCGCAGGCCAGTCCCCAGCAGTGACGGTGTTGAAACACCGGCAGCTTTCCGAGCAGATGAATTCCCTGTCGAAATAAATAAAAAATTAAAAAAAAAAAAAAAAAAAAACCAACCAAACTGTGACTAAGAAGGCTGAGGATTGAGAGCGTGGCTCAGTGGGATCTGGCTGGCACCCCACGAAACAACATCACACTTCCCTCTACAGAAACCCTGCCACCGAAATACCACCCAAACACTGGAGTGCTCGGGAATGAGCAAACTGCTTCCCTCTCGCTGGGCGCAATCCTTCATCACTCACTCCCACCTCATCGTCGCCCCGCAGGAGCCGCTCTGCCTTAGGCCCGCAGCTCATCCTCCCCCCATTCCCTGGGGAATTTTTTTGGGGAAGTTCCCTGCCTTCTCTGCACCCCTGCTGCTCCTCAGCACACCCAGAACCTCCTTGAGTCCCTGCTGTTGCCTCATCTGTGGTTTTTTTTTTTTGGGGGGGGGCGCAGTGCTGGTTTCAGAAGTTACCAGTAAATTCTGCCAGAATTGAAATACTGTATTTTCTTCAGCTAAGACATGTCTCTGGTGAATTGCTCAGACTGAGGTTTCAGGGCCTTGTATACTAAACTTAGGGTTCAACTGTTTGACTGTTTTCAGAACAGGTTAAAAGTATTGTAATCGAAGTGAAAAGCATGAACTCATAGATCTTGGTGTAGGAAAATCTCTCCCTTAATCCAGAAAAGTACATGAGGACTGATAGCCTCAGTACATCTCATCCAAGATCTGAATCTTGCCCATTCTTATGTACCCTCATAAAATGTTCATATCCCTACTGACATTGCAAAGTAGGTGTCTCTTTGCAGGGTTTAGACCTTATTGTAGCTGTGGAAGTTACCCTTCTCTGGATTAAATATTCTGTTTGCCTTTTTATGGCTGGCAGATTCTGAACCTAGCCGATTACAGGCAGAAGTTACTAAACAGTGTGTTTATTTATTTACCTGTAAAATACTGTTTTTTTGGGGGGGGGCGCCGCTCGCTCCTTCACCAACATCACCGGTGGTACGTCGCGCGCTCTCCCGGAAAATTCCTGCCCTTTTTCACCCTCCGGAAGGGAAAACTCTCAAAATCCCACTGCAGCTCCTCTGAGGGGCTTCACCTGCACCAGGCTTTCCCTGAATCCCTGCATCCCTCGTACATCCCCATCCAGGGGATCCCGCGGCTCTCCCCGCACGTGCTGTGCCTCGGGAAATGCGACGCTCCGCTGAAACATTGATGAAACGCTTGGGAACATGAAAGCAGCTGCCAAAGGTTGGTTAAAAATTTAAGGCAGCTGCTCATGAGAAACATAAATGATCTGAGGCGATGCTGTGGGCTGGAGGGGGGAAGCACCCCGTCAGTGAAACGCTCTTTTCCCAAGGTTTTGGGTTTTTTTTTTTTAGGAAAGAAGCTGTGGTAAGTCGCAATTCCTTGCTTTAAATTAGGAGAACCTCTCCCCTTTTTCACTCTCAAGCCTTTTCATCAAGTTTTTACCTCCTGGTGATAGGGAGGATCTAATTATCCCTTTCTGTGGTTCCTGCAAACCTGCTTAAGTTCCTGCGAGCCATTAAAGGTGAGGCGGCAGCACCTAATTCCAGAAATTCCTAATTCCAGAAAGCCGGGGCTGAAACCATGGGGTGAAGATTATTGTTAATAGCAAACAAACAAACAAACAAACAAAAAACCCAAAAAAACCCCCCCAAAACAACAACAACAAAATAAATTTGGACGTTATCTGTACCGACAATTTAGATGATATTTAGAAATGACTCAGAAATAAGCCACTCTTAAGGGTAAGAAGTGCTGGGGTAAGATCGGGATAATCCACAGTTTATGAGGCCCTCGCAGCCCCCAGTTGGCTCAGCCCAAGACTCCGGGATTTACACACACACACATAAACAGAGCTCCTCCAGATCCGCTGAATTCTGTCCAGTTTCCAAAGCCCTGCTCCCTGAACATCCCCACTAAGTTAAACAAAATCCCCTGCCCAGGATCACACCACGCAGGCCGTTGGTCTTTGCAAGCCCTTGTAAGGAGGATTTGATTAGAACCGTGCAGCTCTTCATCAACATTTTCTCTGTCTCAGATGTCCCTCTTTCTCCAGGGGTTCTTGGCCCAAATCCCTGGGCTCCTCCGCTCCTGGGCACAGCAGAGGGGCCACCAGGGCAGGGACAAAGGTGGCCCAAAGCCACTGTGGTGTCTTACACCCCGTGGCAGGGCAACTTCTGCTGCTGTGGCCTGAAGGCAGCCCCTTGGGGCAGATAAAACTCCTGTTTCAGGACATAAAAACATCCCCATGCCTCAGCAGCCGGGACAAACGGGACGCGTGGAAACGCCAAAGGATTCCAAGGGCTAAAAAAGCGGAGGAATCCCCAGGCTGAGGCAGGGGAAGCACTGTCAGCCTCACTGCTCCCCTTCTCCAAAGCCTCTCCATGGCCTCAGCATCTCCTTCACAATTCCCAGACAAGCTGTGGCTGCTCCTGGATCCCTGGAAGTTTCCAAGGCCGGGCTGGAGCGGTGGTGGAAGTCGTCCCTGCCCATGATCTTTAAAGTCCTTTCTGGCCAAAACCATTCCACAATTCTATAGCCTGGATTAAGCTCAGAGCCTTGAACTTGAAACGTCAGAAAACGTTGAAATGGAGCTTCCTCTCCCCGCCCTTTTCCTACTTCTGTTTATTTTCCCGGTAATTTTTACTTCAGCCAATTATGTGGCGAGAAGTCACCAATTCTACCTAAAAAACCACAAAAACCAAAAAACAACAACAAAAAAAAAAAAACAAAAAAAACCCCAAAAAACCAAAACAAACAAACAAAACAAAAACAAAAACAAAAACAGAAACAAAAAAAAACCAAAAAACCCCCAAAACAAACAAAAAAAAAACCCCACAAAAAACAAACAAACCAAAAAAAACCTAAAACCAAACCAAAAAAAAAAAAAAAAAGAAAAAAAAGACTGATGAAAGACATCCAGTGAAGAACACCTGATATTCCAGCCCCTCAGCCAGCCAGGAAAAGGCGCAGATGCAATGGGATCGTTGATTTTTCAGGATTAACACCCTGAACAGGCTGAGATAAGCTTGGCTCCTGCCCTCTGTTACCTGGATAATCCGGGGCATTACAGAGTTTGTGATTAGAGGAGCCTCCTGATTCCTTGAGGCCTTGAATGTCACTGATATCACAAATCTTGGTGAGACCTTTCTGGGTTTTGTGGTGATGGTGTCATGGGGAGAGGAGGAGGAGGAGAAGGAGGAGGAGGGAGAGGAGAAGCCAGGGAAGGGGAAGGAGCAGGAAGAGGTGGCAGAGTCCGGGCAAATCTCAATTTTTGTTGACGCCCAGCCCGACCTGAGTTCATTGGAATAAACGGGAAGACTCCCAATAATTTCAGTGGACTTTGGACACGGCCCCAGAAGCTTCAAAATGTAAACAGGTGGATCTGGGTGTGTTCCAGGCAGGGCAATTTCCCCTAAACAAAACCACCCCAGCAGGAGAGGAACCTCTCCAACGCACCTGGGGGAGGAGAGCTCCGGGAGGAGCACGAGAGCGGCCACGTGTTGGGAATGAGGGACCACCAGAGCCCCCAGCCCTGAGCAGGGACACTCAGGGATCACAGAATTCGGGAATCCGTTGGGAGGGAGCTTAAAGCTCATCCTGCCATGGCAGGGACACCTCCCTCTGTCCCAGGCTGCTCCAAGCCCCAAATCCAACCTGGCCTTGGGCACTGCCAGGGATCCAGGGACAGCCACAGCTTTCCTGGGAAACCTGTGCCAGGGAAAAATTCCTTCCTAATACCAAGTCTAAACCTTCCCTCTTTCAGTTTGAAGCCGGTATTCCTTGTCCTGTCACTCCGAGCCCTTGTAAAATGTCTCTGATAGTGGATGCTGAGAACATGGAACCATGGAATCATGGAACCCTGGAATGGGTTGGGTTGGAAGGACCCTAAATCCCACCCAGTGCCACCCCTGCCATGGCAGGGACACCTCCCACTGTCCCAGGCTGCTCCCAGCCCCAGTGTCCAGCCTGGCCTTGGGCACTGCCAGGGATCCAGGGGCAGCCACAGCTGCTCTGGGAATTCTATTCCAGGGCCTCAACACCCTCCCAGGGAACAATTCCTGATTCCCAATCTCCCATCCAGCCCTGCCCTCTGGCACTGGGAGCCATTCCCTGTGTCCTGTCCCTCCAGCCCTTGTCCCCAGTCCCTCTGCAGCTCTCCTGGAGCCCTTCAGGCTCTGGAAGAGGCTCTGAGCTCTCTCCCAGCTCTCCCAGCTGGGAAAATTGCACCCATGGAGCCAGAGGCTGTGTTGTCCTTTCCAGACAGAGCAAATGTGACTCTGGGGATGTCAGTCCTTGTCTCAGCCCCAAGAGATTTTGTGAAATCACTCTCAGCTCACCTCATCTTCCATTTTTTTTTCTCCTCCAACCATTTTCCACCTCAGCCTCATGAAAACCGAGCAGCAACAGCTCAGGCTGCCCAAACATTTAAAGAGATCTCAGGTTTTCTCTGCAGCTCTGCCTCAGTTCCATGAGCTCTTTAGGAATTTTAGACTTGCCTCTAATTCACTCTAAATATTACAATAACGGGCTGAATATTCTCGCCATGGAAGTAGCTTTGCCCTGGCATTAAAGACACAATGAGTGATGTCCATATTTAGTGTTCATGGTAAACATTTTCCCCCTGCTCTTAGGACAGGGAAGTGTTTCAGCCCGTGCCGGGATTCGTTGTAACATCCTTAAAGGTGATGAATTACCCCGGTTTCCATGCGGGTGCAAACTAAAATTCCTTGGGAATTTCACTGTAGTTTAATGTTAATTTGGATTTACTCTGCTAGAAATTCCCATTCCCTTTAGATCCTGCTCCTCTGCAATTCCCCCGGCTCCTCTTGGGGAGTCACAAAGTGGAACATTTCATTTCTTTAATATTGCTTGCTTTGCATTTGTGTTTGTTGTTCTTTCACCCACTCGTTCATTCCTGTTAGGAATTAACTGGCAAAGCCAACTCGTCCTCAGTGATGGCCATAAATCACTGGGGACACGGGACAACGACTCCACAGGCTCCTCTCTCTTCCCCAGCCTCTCCCTTGGGATTTTTCATCCTCACTGCTGGATGAAGCCCCCAAAATTCTCAATCTCCAGCTGGGTTTTTTTTGTTTGTTTGTTTGTTTGTTTTTTAATGGTGTTCTGCACTTAAATTCAAGCACCACAAATTATCACTCTTGGCCAATTAAAGCTCTCAGAGTGAGGGAATTCCACAGACTGGAACCGAACAGCACCTGGTGTTCTCCGGGAAAAGGCACAACAACAACAACAACAAAGTCATTCCCTCCTTCCCTCGGTTTTAGTGGGGAATCATGGAATCCCGGGCTGGTTTGGGTTGGGAGGGATTTTAAAGATCATCTCATTCCCACCCCTTCCATGGCAGGGACACCTCCCACTGTCCCAGGCTGCTCCCAGCCCCAGTGTCCAACCTGGCCTTGGGCACTGCCAGGGATCCAGGGGCAGCCACAGCTGCTCTGGGAATTCTATTCCAGGGCCTCAACACCATCCAGGGAAGAAATTTTTCCCAATATCTGATCTAAACCTGTAATTTTCCAGTTTGAGGCCATTCCCTGTGTGCTGTCCCTGCAGCCCTTGGGAATTGTCTCTCCCCAGCTTTCCTGGGG
>JAIXNV010001063.1:0-14954 GCA_020917445.1 Riparia riparia
AACCAACTGCTGGATTTGTGGGAGTACTCAGATGGCAGATGTGTGGCCATGGGAGGGAATAAGTCTATCACCCTTAGATATTCTAAGGTGGAAGAAAATGAGACAAGAACCCCCGCATACTGGGAGAAGGAGAAAAGAACAGTGGGACCTGAAGTCTAAAGTAATAGGAGAAGAATGTATAAGGAGAACAGGCAAAAGATATAAAACCCTTGTAGGAATGATGGCATGTAAAAGAACTCTACTTATTAAAGATCTCACCCAGAGGTGGATCCCCAGAGAACCAGACACCTACTGGTCAATTGGAAAAAAAGGGACCAAATGTATTTATCATGAAGGGTATCAGCTAAACCAATGTACCGATAGGGGAATCAACCCCTTTTGGGGGATTAGAGAAATATCAAAATATTGGGAACACCCATTTGGCAGACGCAAAAACACATCATGGAGAGCCCCTGAGCATTTATTCTGGATATGTGGGGATAAGGCCTATACGCACCTCCCAGGAGATTGGGCAGGCAGCTGCACTGTGGGAATCATCAAACCGGCTTTTTTCCTCTTGCCTCGCGAATCGGGAAGCACTCTGGGAGTACCCTTATATGACAACCTAAGGGAAAACAGCAGAACAAAGAGGACAATAGTCGACATGGACAGCTCCCAGACCTGGCAGGGTGAGATCTGGACCCCAGAGAAAATCATCAAGACGTATGGACCCGCAACTTGGGCCCAGGACGGGTCATGGGGGTACCGGACCCCAATCTATATGTTAAACCGAATCATCAGGCTGCAGGCAGTCCTCGAAACAATATCGAATAACACCGCTCTAGCCCTAGACCACATTAGTCACCAGCTAGCACAGACAAGGGCAGTGGTCTATCAGATAAGATTGGCCGTAGACTACCTGCTAGCCGACGAGGGAGGTATATGTGGAAAATTTAACTCCTCAGAGTGCTGCCTTGAGATCGATGATAAGAGCGAGGTAATCAGGAACATCTCCAAAGAAATTAGGAGAGTAGCCTATGTAGAGAATCAGGAGTGGACCCCTCTAATGAATCTGGATTGGTGGGACAATTTTTGGTCCATGAAGGGAGCATGGTGGAAAAAGGTGGGATTTATGGCCCTGTGTGCAATTGCAGGTCTCCTCCTTATTCCCTGCATACTACCTTGCCTAATTAGAATTATCACCTCCGCAGTGCAGGCAAGCCTCCAGATCTCTGAAATTAACACCGGTAACCCTAGCAAGCCCACATGCATGTTAACAGTGGCATCCAACACAAAAGAACTCAGCATGGCAGAACAAATGTATAACCAATACCAAGAACTTAAAGACGTGTATGATCACGAATCAAAGATTGATGCGAGTTAGAACTCGATCAAAGAAAAAGAGGGGGGAATTGAGAGGAATAAAAGAACTCCGACATGTTACTCTCACAAGTTGTTAAATATCTTGTCAATTACCAGAATTTAAGTGTTTACATCCTCCGTTATATGTATTAAGGTCATTTGTTATCTATATGAATTATCCGGTTTATCTGTACCCCAGTTCTCTATACTCCAGTTCTGTGTTGTCCCAGTTGCGTCCCGGAAAATCCCTGTACCCACTTACCGTGTGGGCCTAAGTCACCGCTGCCCTGCCACTAAAACACCTCATCGACACCGCCTCCCCTTCTACCAGCGTCCCCCAGCCTGCCCGTCAACTCAAAGACCTCGCCTACCCCTCGCCTGCTCTGAGCCCGGCACCGCCCCTATGCAGATGAGGCCGGCCAGAAGTGGACTGAACATCAAAAAACCCTCAAAGACGACGAGCCCAACCAAGATTCAGGAGAACAGAAGGCAGTACTGGGTGGGGGAAGAGTTGAGGTACCCGCTGGCACCTTTCAACCATTCCCGAGGAAGTCGCCATGACTTCAGAGGCTCCCGCTGGGAGACATCCCCTCGGACTTGAGAGCCCTGATTTGGAGACCTAGGGACTTCCGCGAGGCGAGGCTCCCGACTCTGCGGCTGCGTGGCGGCAAAGTCGACACGACCTCCTCCTCCACGGTGTCCGGTCCTGGCAGCGGTGGCAAGGGCATCCCATCCCCGAGCCGTCCCTCATTAAGAGCTGAATTAATAAAGGCATTAGAGGAGTGAACATTGTCTCCTGCCCTGCTCGTTTATTACACAATTATCTGCTGTAATCAGTCCCTAGAGATGTTTTGTCAGTAACAACACTCAGTGGGGCTCATTAATGCCTCAAAGTACTCAAGAGTCATTAAAGTACTACTTTTTGACACTGAATCCCTGAGAGGTTTGTGCAGTCATGGCCTCCAATTATCCAATATTTAATGAGTCCCTAGAGAGGCTTTGTATTGACACTCAGTGGGGCTCATTTATGCTCTGAGATACTCAAGCGTTTTTAAGGTACTTTGTGTATTCCTTTCCACACTGAGTCTCGGGGAGGTTTTTGGGCAATCATGGCCTCCAGTTCTCTCCTGCAAGGAGCCCATGAGGAGTCTGTGTTGGGGATGGACCTCAGTGGGACCCACGAATGCTGTGAGACACTTTGGGTTTTTCCTGTGACTTGGACTGCTGGAAAGGTTTGTGCAATCTCCTCTCAGGCCCTGAGGGCTCAGCACCAAATGCACCACGGGGCTCCTTGGGATCAAGCAAGTCCTGACAAACCATGGCTGTGCCTTGATTTCCCTCTGGTCTGGTGCAGTTCATTAGGAAGGTTTTCTGGTACAGTTATGGAGAAAAATTTCAAAGAGCTTCTAAGAAATACACATTCCTGTTATAAAAGGCTGTATTTTATTACTTTTCTCTTTGGAGCAGAGCTGATTTCAGTGTTCTGTGATTGATATTGATCCAGGGTCTCTCCTCAGGAGGTCTGCAAGGGGCTGTGGCCATGGACACTGCACTGGCCCCACTGCTGGGTTTGGGTGCCTCGGCAACCGTGAGCAGTTCAAGTTTCCTTGGTAACACTGGGGAGGACTGGGACATACTGGGAGACACTGGGAATACTGTGGGAGACACTGGGACCTACTGGGAGTGATACTGGTGTGGACTGGTACAACCTGGGAACACAGGGAATGCTGAGGGGGAATCTGGGCAGACTGGGATGGACTGTGGGGGTACACTGAGACATACTGGGACATAACGGGAGTGATACTGGGCCATACTGAGACATACTGGGGGTACTGTGAGTGATACTGGGGGATACTGGGACAAACTTGGGACACTGGAAACACTGTGGGTAAGCCTGGGGACACTGAGGTGTATTTTGGATGATACTGGGGGGACCTGGAAGGGAATTGGAATGAACTCAGGTGTGTTGGGAGGGACTGGGCTGCACTTGGAGGGCCTGGAGGGGCACTGGTGTTCTGGAAAAAAAACAGAGAGAGAGTCAGAGACTTGCTTGCTGTTTTGTATGTTTCTTTATTATCAAGCTTGGCCTTGGGGGAGAGCTTGCTTGCTCCCTTGGCAATGTGGAGGAGGAGGTACACACAGCTTCGTTCCACAGCAAAGCTGGGGACTCCCACCCCCCCTCACGGGCTTCTTCCCTTGCCGGGGAGTCCGTTTCACTTCACTGATCAGGGGTCATCCAGCGATGGGGGACTCCTTCTCAGGTCACGGCGACCAAATAAAGCTGCTTCGGCTGACCCCCGTACCTCTTGCACTAGTCTAAAATGCGAATACAGTCCTGGATTTTACTTTGGTTCCCTGCTTTTCAGAGTCTCTTGTTCTTGAGTTGTTCCCAGAATTCTAGTGTTCTTTTTATTTGCATATTCAGACACTATCCGGCGAATGGGAGCAGAGATACAGGTAATAAGGTGAATTCTTAATTAACAAACAAGTAAATAAGGTGATAAATCAGTATTAAAACAGGAATAAGGCAAATTCTTTATACAGAAATAGCACTAACAATCTTAATGGAATTACTTAACAATTAAGTAGCTAAAACATAGATTATTTGAATAGAATTTACTTATAACAACTCCCCCCTCTATTTCTTTGATCGAGCTTTAGCTCGCATCAATTTGTTACCTCCTCTTCTTGAAAATAAATTTTTCTACATTTCTGGAACTTTTCATATATTTCTTTGGCATTCTCCTGTTCGGGTTCTTGACTCTCTATTACCATCATTTTGGTCTGTTTTTGACTGGTTGCTTTAGGGATCTGGATACTGGCTTGGACTGTGGAGGTAATCGTTCTAATTAGATATGGGATTAGACAAGGTAAAAACATTAACCCGGTGATTGAGCAAATTATCATAAACCCAGCTTTCTTCCACCAATCCCCCTTAAATGACCAAAAACTGTTCCACCAGTTGGTGTCCATTAAAGGAGTCCACTCTTGATTTCCCACATAGGCTAGCTTTCTGATTTCTTTTGAGATGTTTTTAATTACTGCGCTTTTATCATCAATTTCTAAACAACATTTGGATGAATTAAATTTACCACAGATTCCTCCTTCATCTGCTAAAAGGTAGTCTACAGCTAGACGTATTTGGTATATTACAGCTCTTGATTGTGTTAGTTGGTCAGTGATGTGGTCTAATGCGAGAGCTGTTCGGTTAGACACCATCTCTAGGACAGCCTGGAGCCTGATGATCCTATTTAACATGTAGATTGGAGTGTGATACCCCCAGGACCCGTCCTGCGCCCATGTAGCTGGTCCATAGGTTTTAATGATTTCTTCTGGGGTCCATATTTTTCCTTTCCATTTTTGGTCTCCACCAATTGTTAGAGTATCTCTTTTCTTTCTTTTGACTTTTCCCAGATTGTCATATACTGGGACTCCCAGGTGTGCTCCTAATCTCTTGGGTAATAGGAAGAAAGCTGGCTTGATGATCCCTATTGTACAGCTTCCCGACCAATCCCCAGGCAATTTTGTATAAGCAGTATCCCCACAGATCCAGAACAGGTGATTTGGACCTTCCCAGTAATCTTCCCTAGTTTCAAAAGGCTGTTGCCAAAACCGAGACAGTTCTTTTATCCCTTAAAAAGGATTTATAGCTTTGTCAATACATTCATATAATTCATACTTCTCATTATAGATACATTTTTCCGTGTTCTCAGTTGACCAATACTTGTTAGGCCCTTTGGGAACCCATTTAGCACTTGAGTTTATCAGTATTATATACCTTTTACACATTAATTTTCCTACACGAGTTTGATACCTGGTTCCTGTCCTCATGATACATTCTTCCCCAATGATTTTAGATTTAAGATCCCACTTCTCTCTTCCCCTTGTTCTTAGGCTTTGTGTATTCTGTTCAGTCTGTTTCCATTTCAGAATTTCTAGAGGGCTTAAACTAATTCCCTCCCAGGGCCATATTTCAGACATTTGTGTACCTCCACATGTCCAGCACTCAGTTAAATTTAATTCTCGACTGATTCTTTCTACTAAGTCAATGAACAGGTTTTTTCCTGATGGGATGTCTAGGCTTTTTTCAAATTTTGTTGTCAACACTTTTTCTTTTATCATATCTCTCAATCCTTTGTGATCTGCTTCAAAGCATAACCAAGTATCTCCTATAGGACACTCCCCAAATAGGCGCTGTGCATAACTAGCTGTGTTTTTTGTGGTCCAATAAACTTTTCCATCCTCTTGGCAAGTATTCAGCTAGGAGTGGTCAAAGCAGTTTGGGTTCACGTTAGTATGGACCCTGAATAAGGATCTGAGATCCTCTCCATCGTACACTGGATGGTCGCAGTTAGCACAGGCTTTTGTTTCATAGGTGTGCTTTATGAACATCACCAGTACGATCCCTCCCAAGAGTCCGGCATGGGCCATCCTTCCTGGATCTCTTGCTCCACCCGGCCTTGCCTCTTGGAATGGAGAGGTCTCCTCAAGAACCCACTTACATGCCCCACTTCCCTTCTCTATTAATTTAGTTGCCTTTAGAGAATGTTCTGTAGGAGATTTACCCTTTTAGTTTTTTTCAAAAAAACACTTTATACTCTTTTAATTTTTCTATTACTTAAATTTGTTCAAACTGCTACTTATAGAACTTAACAACTTTTAAAATTAACATATAAAAATCTTAAACTTATCTAAATCACTATTTATAAAACTTAAACAATATTTAAACTTAATAAAAAAAACCCCTTATACATTTTTTCTCTATTACTTAAACTTATTTAAATTGCTATTCATAAGACTTACAATTTAAAAATTATTATATTAAAAAACCTTTAAACTTACTTAAATTTTTACTTATAAAACTTAAACTATATGTAAAATTAATACCAAAAAAAACCCTTATACCTTTTTAATATATCCATTACTTAAACATATCTAAAATTGCTAATTACAAACACTGACTTAAGTTTACAGAAATTAACCCTTATTGTGCCCCCCCCCCTTTTTGAGTTTGTTGATTATGGGAGAGGCAACTGAAACAAAAGGTTTTCACAGTCTCTGTTATCTCTTATTTATTTTCAAAGGTTAATTTCAAGTCTTTCGGGTGTGGTGTTGCTGTCCACTCGGTTCCATCCGGTGAGGGTGCTCTCGGGTTCTCTCCAGGAGGGGGTACTGGCCCTTTAACTCTGGTGATGTGGCTCCATCCTTTTTCCTTAGTGCGCACTGCTGTGTGAGTTGTTAACAGTACTTGGTAGGGACCTTCAAACCTCGGGGTCAGCCAGGTATTAGTCCAGGTTTTGATCAATACCCAGTCTCCAGGATTGATATTATGCACATTTGCATTCAGAGGGGAAGTTTGAGGAAGATAGCCTTTCTTTCTGAGATTTTCTAGGGTATGTCCAATGGTTTATAAATATTTTCTAGTGACTTCCTCTCCTTCCAGGTAGTCTTTAGAACTATAAGGAGATAACAAAAAGGGAAGCCCTTTCACCATTTCATATGGTGACACTCCTAGATCTGCTCGTGGCTGTGTTCTGATTCGTAATAATGCTAGGGGTAAGCATTTAAGCCAATTTAGTTGAGTTTCTGCTCTTAGTTTAGTCAGTACATTTTTAATGGTTTTATTCATCCTTTCTACTCTGCCTGAGCTTTGGGGATGCCATGGGGTGTGTAACCTCCATTTTATCCCTAAGGCTTGTGTTACCTGTTGTAGAATTTGTGCTGTGAAATGTGGCCCTCTATCTGAATCAATATTATTTATCAGCCCATACCGAGGGAGGATATCTTCTAATATGATTTTTGTTACTACTTCTGCTGTTTCCCTTTTTGTAGGGAATGCCTCTACCCAATGGGTCAGGTGATCTATGATCACTAACAAGTGTTTGTAACCTTGAACAGGGGCCATCTCAGTAAAATCAATTTGCACATTCTGGAAGGGCCTTAAGGCTAACTCCCTCCCTCCAGGCTCAGTTTTTCTCATAACTTTTTGATTTATTTTCTGACATATTATACATCCCTGAGTAACTGCTTTTCCTAATTCGTGTACTCCAATACATAGGTTTTCCCTTAGGAAATGGTCACATAACCCCTGGGTCCCCCAGTGGGTTAAATTATGTATTTCTGTAAGTATTTTTCTGGCTAGGGCTTTATTTAAGAATTTCCGTCCATCAGCTGTTAACCACACTCTGTGTTCTCCCTGGTGTAATCCTAATTCTTTTATTGCTTTCTGCTCCTTTTTACTAAACACTTGCTCTATCCCCTCTTCTTTTCTTGGTATTTTCTCCAATTTGAGGATTTTTACTGGTCCTCCTGGTTCTAAAGCTGCCTCTCTGGCTGTTTTATCAGCTAACTGGTTTCCCCTTGTCTCGGGCATATTTCCCTTTTGATGCCCTTTTATGTGAACTACTGCAATTTCTACTGGGTTTTGTAAAGAATTTTAACACTGACTTTATTAATTCTGTGTGGATTAAGTTTTTCCCTTTTGAATTTAAATATCCCCATCCTTCCCAAATTTTCCCAAATGTGTGCACGATACCAGAGGCATATCTAGAGTCTGTGTAAATAGTCCCTCAGTCATCTTGAAGTAAGTCTAGCCCTCTCTTTAGTGCATATATTTCACAGCACTGCGCTGACCAGTTACTTGGTAACTTTCCCTTTTCTAAGACTTTCATTTTCTCTCCCTCAACCACAGAGTATCCAGATGTTCTTTTCCCTTCCACCACTCGGGATGACCCATCTGTGAACAATACTCTCCCGTATGGAAGGGGTGTATCCTCTAAATCTTCTCTCACTTTTGTCTGCATATCAATGAGTTCTAGGCAATGGTGTTCTATCTCTTCAGTGGGCTCGCTAGAGAGGAATTGGGCTGGATTTAAGCTTTTTGATGTTGTTAGTTCTAGGTTATCTGTATTTATTAGTATAATTTCATATTTTAGGATTCTAGAATCTGTCAGCCACTTTTGAGCTCTTTGACTTAAAATTGTTTTCAAATCATGTGGAGTATGTATCTTTATCTTTCCCTGTAATGTTAACTTTTGAGCTTCTTCTATTAAAATAGCTGCAGCTGCAACTGCTTGGAGACAAGCCAGCCATCCCCTGGCGACTGGATCTAACAGTTTTGATAAAAATGCTACAGGTTTTCGGAATCCTCCCCATTCTTGGGTTAAAACTCCATATGCTATCCCTTCCTCAGTGTTCACAAACAAATCAAACTCCTTTTTAAGATCTGGTAAGCTTAAAACTGGTGCTGAGGATAATTTCTCTTTTAGATCCTGTAGCTGCCTCTCGTCACTTTCTGTCCAATTCATTGGTTCCTGGTCTATTAATTTATCATAAAGAAATTTGACCCCTTGAGTGTACTTATCTATCCAGTGCTTGCAGTATCCGAACAGGTCTAGAAGTTTCCTTATGTCTCTCTTAGTTTTTGGAGGTGATATAGACACTATTCCTAAAATTCTTGCAGGGCTTAACTTTTTACTCCCCTTTCCGATTATGTGTCCTAAATAAGTGACCTCAGTTTCTACAAACTGTAGTTTACTCTGAGATACTTTTAACCCCTTTTCTCCAAGAAAGTTTAGAAGTTGTATACTTACATCTCTAACTTCTTTCTCTGTCTCCCCTGATATTAATAAATCATCCACGTATTGTAAAATTTGAACTCCTTCTTTGGGACTAAACTGTTCTAATAATGTCTCTAGGGCCTGTCCAAAGATATTTGGCGATTCCGTATATCCCTGGGGTAACCGGGACCACCTTAGCTGTTGTTTTCTTCCCCTGTCTGGATGTTCCCATTCAAAGGCAAACCAATCCCTACACTCTTCTGCTAGGGGACATGCCCAAAAAGCATCCTTTAAGTCTATCACTGTGAACCAGGTATGCTCTCTTGGAATTTTACTCAGCAAGGTATAGGGGTTAGGTACTACTGGGTGTCGAGCAATAGTTCTTTTATTTATTTCTCTCAAATCCTGGACTAATCTAAACTTTCCCTCATCTTTCTTTATGGCCAATATAGGGGTTATGAGGGGACATACAGGGTTCTAGGATATTTTCTTTTAAAAGATGCTCAATTACTGAAGCTTTCTTTCCTTCTCCTGACATTGGGTATTGCTTGACTCTGATAGCGGGGGTATCTTTTTGCATTTCTGTCTTAATGGGAGGTATATCTAAACACCCATATTTTCCCTCTGTAGCCCACACTTCTGGATTTATCTCTTGTATATCCCCTTGGGTCAGTTTCATGATATGAACAACCATTTTTCCATCTTTTGGGATAACTCCTACCCCGAGCTGCACTTGTAAGTCTCTGCCTAGTAAATTGGTTTCTGTATGTGGTAAAGAAAGAAAATCAGCTACAGGGTGCTTTGAGTTCCCTTTTATCTCTACTCCTTCAATTATTAATGCTCGAAAGGGCCTCCCTTCAGCCCCTAACACTTCACAAGTTTTTGTCCCCATTGTTACCCCTGCTGGTAATTTCCTTAAACTCGACCTATCAGCTCCTGTGTCTACTAAGAATTCATATTCTTCACTTTGGGGACCCACATCAAAGTTTATTAGAGGCTCATCTTGTTGTTCTATTGGGTCCCCTCTATTTTATAGAGCCTCTGACACCCCTAATCCTCCCCTTTCAGCACCCTCTCCAGGGCATCTTGCTCCCTTGCAATAGCTTCATCAAGGGTTAATTTCTTACAGTCCCTTTTTAAATGCCCTATTTCACCACAGTAATAACAAGTTCTGTTCTCTCCTGGGTTACTTCTTTTTAAATTTACCCACGGTGGTACTATGGGTGACTTTAGTTCTTTAAATGAGGGTCTTGGTCCTCCCTCACTAGATTTCAAGGAGGAGTTTCTCTGGTTTTCTGCTACTCCAGTACTTTCTCTTGCTACAGCTACCATAATGCGAGCCTTGGCTTTAGCTTTTTCTTCTTCTCTCCTCAGGTAAACTCTTAAGGCTTCTTTTAATAATTCATTAATACTTTTCTCCTGCCAATCTTCAATTTTTTCTAATTTTCTCCGTATATCTGGCCATGACTTTGTTACAAACTGCACTTTTAGAATTACTTGTCCCTCAGGACTATCAGGGTCTATGCTTGAATATAATTGAAAATTTCTTTTTAATAGATTTAGCCAAGTGGCAGGAGTCTCATCTTTTTCTTGGGACCCATCAAAAGCCAATTTAGTATTATTCCCTCTGGGGACAGATTCTCTTATACCTCTTACTATCATGGACGTATAGTCTCTCATATTTTGTCTTTCTTCTTCTCGAATTGGGTCCCACCCTGGGTCAGTTATCAGTAATTTATGATCTCCAGGTGGCCACAGCCTATTTTCCCTTTCCCAGATTCTGATACTTGCTGTTCTAATCATTCGTATTTCCTCAGGGGAGAACAAGATGTTTAATATAGAATTTAACTCTCCCCATGTATAAACATTGGGTCCAAGGAATTGGTCTACCTGTGTGGCAATACCTATGGGGTCTTCAACTAAATTTCCTAACTCTTTCTTAAATCGTCTTACCTCAGAGGCTGTTAATGGGGCATTTACAAATCCTCCTCCTCCAATCACTCCTCCCATAGGCACTTCCCTGAGGGGAAAAAGTCTTTCTGGCTTTAAGGCTTTTGACCTGGTGTTACAATAGAGTCCTTCACTTACATTATTAACTGATAACACTGTCTGGGTTAGGAATTCCTGGGGATTTCCAGGAGAACGGGATGATTCACAGGAGTCTGTAGGGGTTTTGGTTAACTCCCAATCAGGGGGTGGCAGGGGAATTACTGTAGGTGAGGGGGAGGTAGTAAGATCTGCAAGGGGAGAAACAGAGGATGGTACTGTGGGAGGAAGGGGGACTAGGGAAGAGGTTGTGTTTTGGAAAACTGAAGGGGTTATAACTGGGGCTAAAGAACTTTGACTATTGGAAGGAGGTGGCAAAGGGGCTGTTGGGAGAGTAGGGGGAGAAGGTACTAAGGACTGGGGAGGAGAGGTGTTAAGGAGGGGTGATGATGGAACCACTGGGGGAAGGGAAAGAGAGGGTTCTAAAGGAGTTTGAGTTTGACTCGGGGAAGTTAGTAGGGGAACTGGGACAGGATTTTGAGGGACTTGGGGCACCTCTGGGTAAATTAGAGGGGGAAATGGTCTAGAGGATCCCATCTCTGATTAGTTTCTTTTCTTTCACACTTTTCTTTTTCTTTTAATTTGCAGACTTTTATATTCTCTTTACTCATTGTTAAGGGTTAAGTTTTTCCTGTAGAATTTTTCCCCACCATGAGTTGCTAGGAGACTTAAGTACTGATAGTTAAAGGATGCTTAACTTAACAAAAGAAGGTGATCACTTTGTTTTTGGGGAAGGGAGGAGGCTCCCAGAGAGTTGTGGGCTGGACGGACGCTACTCTGGCAGTCTTCCGGAGAGCACGGTTTCAGGTGACTGCTTGCTGCCTGGAGTCCACAGCCAACGGAGGAGTCTAGTCCTGGGAATTCTATCATCTCTATTGGAGCGTCCAGGAATATTGGAGTTTTTCTTCGCTGTCCTGCTGGATTTTAGGTCAGCCTGGCTCCAGCCGCTGCGGGCTCCCCGGCACTGCCCACCTTGCCTGCCAAGGCACCCCCCTGCCTGCCGAGGACAGTCCACAGCTTCCAGCCATCAAACGCCGGAGCTTCCACCGTTTTGCCCTCAGGGGTTCTTGGTTCTGTTTTCTTTTTACTATTATTACAATTGCTGTTGTTCTTTTTTGTTGTTGTTGTTTGTCCTGTTATATTTACTAGTAAAAGACTGTTATTCCTTTTCCCCATAGCTCTGACTGGAAAGTTTTTCTTTAATCTTCCAAATTATAATAACACGGAGGGAAGGATTTGAATTCCTCATTTGCTAGAGAGAGATCTGCCTCTCTCTCCTTAGTAAACATCTATCTCTTTCAAGCCAAGACAGAATTTTGGCGCCCAAATCGTGGGGCACGAAGGCATTGAGAGAAAAAGGAATAACAGTTCTTAAGTGCCTACATTGTTGTGTACTGGATATCATGTTGTCTGCCTTAACCTGGTTTGGGTGGCATGTGGGTGTGGCCGTATTCCTCCCATTTGCAGGCCCTTTTCTAAACATGGTCCCTGTAACTAAGGTTACTGTGGCTGTCATCCAGTTTGCTGTATGGGTTAACAAGGTGAGGAATTAGTGGATTTTTAATTTCCTCTGGAAGGCAGGCACATGGATTCAGGGTTATCATACACTAACTGTGTGTTTCTGCGGTTATTTTAACAACGGTACCTACTGTGAAGAAATGACACCAGGGGAAATTTTTTCACAACCCTTCACCCAGCTCTTTGGGCCTACCCCACCAGTTTTTGAAGGGTTCAAATCTCTCAATGTTAATGACATAACACAGTGGATGGTGCTGCTGGTATGCCTGTTCTGTTTAGTATTTAGAGATAAGGGGAGACTGACCTGGATAACCACCCTGATACCTAACATAGGGAATAAGGATACTGCCCCACAGCCTGAGCCCGTCCCACAGCCTGACCCTGCCCCACAGCCTGACCCTGCCCCACAGCCTGACACTGCCCCACAGCCTGCCTCAGGAATAAACCACCCAGATTTGGTGAAAGAGATAGGTGAGATGCTGAGGGAGTACCTTTCCCCTGTAGGAGCCTCATTAGCCCCAGCTGCTGGGAAACCCTCCCCCTGCCCTGACAAAGGAGAGTCTGATGGTGCAGCAGCAGAACCCACAGACGTTACAACCGTCCAGGTTCCAGCTGAACCACAGGGGCAGCCACAGCCAGCAGCAGTGGCCCCTGTGGAAACAAAGAAGTATAAGGTGAAATCAGAGCATCCAGGTGACAAGGACAAGAAAGGAGGGCCCTCACAACCTGCAGGGGAGTCAGAGGTTGAGATCATCACTGAGTCCCTGACATATGAAAGTCTCCGTAATCTGCAAAAAGATCTTGCACGGCGGGGACGTGAGGCTTATACAGCCTGGTTAGTTCGGGATCTGGGACCTTATAGGTACAGGCGTGCAACTAGATGGTAGTGAGGCAAGGAATTTGGGCCCCTTGACCCAGGACTCAGGTGTGAATCAGGTATTCGTAAAGGGGGCCAGGGCCCCTTTCCCTTTGGGAGCGGCTTTTAATGAGTGTAAGGGAGAGGTTTGTCCACAGAGACAGATTGCAGGAGCACCATCACAGAATGCGCTGGAAGACTCTTGAGGAAGGGATCCAAGAGCTGAGAGAAGTGGCGGTATTGGAGGTACTCTTTGGGAGGGGTGGACAGCATGATAATGACCCCGACAAAGTCAGGTGCACAGGGCAAATGCTGTGGAATCTGGCAACTCTAGGACCATCTCAATACGCCACATTCATTGCAACAATTCATCCTGATAACAACCGAGAGACAGTGGGTTCTGTAGCCAACAAGCTCCGCAATTATGAGAGTGGCCCAATGCAGGCTCAGGTCTCTGCCGTGGCTAGGGAACTCAGAGAGAAGATGGAAGAGGTGACAGAGAAGATGGAGGAGATGAGGGAGGAGATGAGGAGGAACAGTTCCCATGTGGCACCGGTGCGAGTTACAGGCCTCAGAGTCAGAGCTCAACGGCCCCAGCTAGAGAGAGAGGGTACACCCCACGAGGTGACTTGTGGTTTTTTCTGAGTGACCATGGGGAAGACATGGGAAGGTGGCATGGGAAACCCACTTCTGCCCTGGCAGCACGGGTGCGTGAGCTCAAGGAGAGAAACACTAACCGAGGGGGTTCCACTAAGATGAAGGTAGCCTCGACATCGCATGACCAGGCTGCCAGGTATTATAGAAGTGAGGATATGTCAGATCCCTGTGAAGGAACCTCTACCATGTATGCCCAGGAAGGGAATAATGACCGGTGCTAGAGGGGCCCTGCCTCTAGCCAGGGAGAGTCACGGGAAAACCGGATCTATTGGACGGTGTGGATCCGATGGCCTGGCACATCAGAGCCACAGAAATATGAAGCTTTAGTTGATACTGGTTCGCAATGTACACTGATACCATCAGAATATGTGGGGACAGAACCTATTTCCATTGCCGGGGTGACGGGGAGGATCACAGGAATTGACTCTGTTGGAAGCCGAGGTGAGCCTGACCGGGAAGGAGTGGCAGAAACATCCAATTGTGACTGGGTCAGGGGCCCCGTGTATTTTGGTCATAGACTTCCTCCCGAATGGCTATTACAAAGACTCTAAAGGACTCAGGTGGGCTTTTGGAATAGTAGCTTTGGAGGCAGAGGGCATTAAGAAATTGAATAGCTTGCCTGGACTGTCAGAGAACCCATCTGCAGTAGGACTCCTAAAGGTAGAAGAGCAACGGGTTCCAGTTGCCACCTCGACGGTGCACCGCCGACAGTATCGGACAAATCGAGATGCCGTGATCCCCATCCACAAGATGATCCGTGAGCTGGAGAGCCAAGGGGTGGTCAGCAAAACCCACTCACCCTTCAACAGCCCCATCTGGCCTGTGCGCAAGTCTGACGGAGAATGGAGATTGACTGTGGACTACCTTGCCTTGAACGAAGTGACTCCACCATTGAGCGCTGCTGTGCCGGACATGCTGGAACTCCAATATGAGCTGGAGTCCAAGGCAGCAAAATGGTATGCCACAATTGACATTGC
>JAIXNV010001064.1:0-14954 GCA_020917445.1 Riparia riparia
GTGCCTCGGACAAGCTCCTGAGACCTGCTGCAGGTTCAGCCCATTGATGCACACTCTGGCACCAGGAGGGAGCAGCCATACAGCACCCCAGCACCAGCCATGGATAGCCCCACTCCACTCAGACGCCCCTGCAATTTTATTCTTTGCCCTTTTGTGCATCTTTTTATTTGTGGAAGTGTCATCAGAATTTATTTTGCTGTCATGGTGGGGTGTGAGGAAGCAGCAGAGCTGTAACAGCTGCAATACTATCTGTAGGTGATACATTTAAAATTCCAGGGGGAAAATAAAAGGCATAACCAAGATAATTCTATTATCCCACTGTAATCAAACTAATGTCAGCTTTGTTTTGATCTGAAGCTTAATGGATTAAAAAAAGTCCTCATAAACAGAACTGGAGTGATTCTCTTAAAAAATAAATAACAATGCCTTTGATCTGGTTTGCCTTTGTGTATGAAAAACTTTTAAATTATTGCATGGAGTGTCTGAATTATAGACACTGAGCAGAAATCAAAAGGGGATTTTGTTGGCCCATATCAGCAGCTCAAGGCATTTATGTACATCCACAAGAGTGGATGTACACACAGTAAGTGACAATGGGTAGTTGTAAAGGAAGAGCACAAGTCTTGAAAAGGAGTATTGAACACTGGCTCCTGAGAAAAAGTTACTTAAGTACAAAATATACATGTATGTAAACAGCTCGGAGTACCATCTACTTATATATCTTTTCAATATTTTTCACTTTTACTTTTCCAGTAATGCCAAATGATTTGATCTAAAAATGATTAATTTTGAAAATATGTAACACAAGTGGTTGAGCTGTTGCATAGAAAAGTTTTTTTCTTGCACTCACAGTCCAGATCATGATCATAGCTTCACACTGTCATGGTTAGAGGATGAGATACTCCTTCTCAGTAGATGAAGGAGGGAAGTGATTTTCTGAAGATTGTGCAGGAGTTTTCCACCTGTTTTCTGAATAACAAAAACAGGAGAGTTCTGTGGAGTAGTTTTAGGAATGGTGTGGCCAGCTTGAAACGGCTCTTGCATAAGCTGGTGCAAATGCTGCAACTTCTTCTGAGGAAGAGGCCACTGGTCCACCCACACAGGTCAAGGTGTTGTCCAGGTAATGGCTGGGACACTCTGCTTGGCAGTGGCCCCTATGATAAATTCATTCTGAGCATGAGACCCCACTGGCTAAGGCAGTCTCATCCTCACAAAGTAACAGGGAGTGAGAGTACATAAGATTTTGTGATGGCACTGCTTCAGTAATACTTCTCTTGCCATGACATTGTCTATCTGCTTATGTAGGGTGGCTTTTATCTTATCTAGAAACTTGATAAAACGTTAATCAGCTCCTTGTCTTACATTAACAAGTGAGGTTGTAGTGGGACCAACATCTGTCACGTTACAAGAAGTTCACAAATTGAGCTGCTTTGACTGCTAAAGGGCTTCTATAGGCAGCCAAACCTGTCTAGCAGTAGGTGCATATTTGCCCTCTCCCACAAGTGCTTCAACACCTATAGGTTGCAAGATGTGCCTGTGGAGTTGCTGTAAATTGTCCATAGCTTGAATAGTGCAAAGCTCTCTCCATTCTGACATCCAGACAGTGAATTGTATACTCATCAGCATAAGTCCTGCTATTTGTTTAGGGTCTTGAGGTTTCAGAGCATGAGTTCTCCAGAGTTTCCAAAAGGCTAATAGTAAAAGGGGTACTAATGCCATTGTCTAAGGCAGAGCAACACAGCTCTTTCATGACACTGTAAAGCAAGCCTTCCCATCTAGGTGTTTGGTTGGGCTGGTAAATGACCAGAAAAGCATGCAATAAATTGGCATCCTCCTCTGTGGCAGTGTGTTTTCTCACTGCTGCTCACTGATCATGCAGATTGTGGGGGGGAGGGGCGCGGGGTGGGAAAGATCAGGCTCCTCCTCAGGATCAAATGGATCAGGGGACTGAGGGCCATTCACTGGTTCTCCTCCCACAGCCCCTCCCAGCTTATGATTAGAGCCTTGTGTTTCGCTCAGGGGGGGCACAGAAGGGTTGTCAAGGTGGCACAAGAGTTCTTTCTCTGGTCTCTGACTGCTACATGTGCCTTGAGCACCTCAGATACCACTTGTCACGGACACTAAAGCTCTGCCAGTGCTGTTGCCCTGCATAGCTTGGTCTGACAAAGCAACCCTAAAGCATCCCATGTGTACGGGTCAAATACATTAGTATTGGTAGAATCACAGTCTTTAGCCCATAACAAGTCTTTTCAAACTGTAGGTTCAATTTTCCTGTTGCATGTTTTTAAAATCAGCTTTAACATCTGTGACGTCCTTTTGTTCCTGGGATATATTACTCCCTGTCATTCTCGGCTGCTTACCTTACATCCTGTGGAAATGTCAGTTGGCACACCACAGGCTTCATTTCAGCCCCCGTAAAGTTCAGCTGAGCGTTGCCAACAGTGCAACCACTGTAGCTGCCTATTTTAAGTCCCTGTTTGGGTATGATTTGTGACAACTGATTGCATGGACTCAGGTTGGTGAAGATACTGAGAGGTTTATTGTGAAAAGCTAGCTGTTTTTATATGGTATTTCTTTCCTTATAGAGTATTTTGTCACTAAGCGAGCTATCACACATTGCGGTGTCAGCAACATATGTTAATGTCCTTGATATGGGGTGATCACGTGCTGGTCACTTGTCTGGCAAGCTCCTCCCCATGGCGTATCTGCCACATTGCATTTCTTCCCCCCAAGGTCAGATGAAGACAAGCTTCTCTATGCTCCCCATGGCATTCTGCAGGTGTGTCCCATGGCACATAGCTCAATTTCATCTTATCTGCCTCTAAAATATTCCTTCTCAGAGATGAAGGAGAGAAGTGATATGACTATGAGCTACAAGTGGTTTCATTATTCTCCAAACTTGAAGGGATTGGTGCTGCATTTCCTGAGTGCCTCAAACTTACAGTGTTTTTCAGTGATAAGTGGATTGCTGTTTGCTTTCAAAATGCAATTGCAGGAAAAAGAGGGAAGAAGGGAATCACTGGAACCAGAATTATCTTTAGAAAGCCCAATTGAAGTGCAGGGGTGATAGCAGCCTGGCCCTAGACTTTAAGGATAAAAGTTCTGGGGATTGGAGATAGCAGATTGCAGGACAAAAGTGCAAAAAAGAGAAAGAAAGAAAGGTGCCAAATAAATGCAAATATAAGGAGTAAAAGGAAACAATAAACCAAACGAGGAATGAGAAAGGGTTAAGTAAAACCGCATGACAGAGGTGATGCAAGAATAGCATTTGATTAGTGAAGCTTTTCAAACACATCCATCCTGCATTTCAAGACAGACAATATTTTTTAACCATTTCTTAGTATTTTACAGCAGAAGCACTGTGGGCCTAATTCTAGGCAGGATCCCTGGTGGCAATCTTGATATGATATATAATAACTATGTTACATGAGAGAGAAACAGGACAGTTTGAAAAGTGATGACTGATTTTGTTTGTTGTTTGTTTGGGGTTTTTTTTGTTTGTTTTTTTTAATGTGGCTTTGGGTACAAAACAGGCTTTCAAATACATAAGTAAAATTATGATAAAAACTTCAGCTATAAATTGAATTATCTATGATTTGAAGACATAGGTAAAAACAACATTCAGTATTGGAATTAGTAAGTTTTCTGCTGGCTAAGAGTTAAAATACTTTAATGTGGAAACAATATTTCTTCACTTTACAGTAGTGCTCAGGAACTGTTGGGTGGAAAAAAATACTTGCTGGGGTCTTGGGACAACTACGTAACATTCAGCATCTTCCGTCTTACCAGCAGACATATACTTTGTTGGAAAAACCACTACAGCACCCCGATGGCAGTGCATTTTCTTCTACCAAACCAGGTTTTGTCTGTAACATCCCAGTGTGCAGTAATCATGATTCCCAGGGAGGGTATAATCAATTTTTAACTTGTGCAACCAGTTGTCTCCCTTGGAGCCATAGGCTCATAAATAGAACACAATTGTGACAAAATCAATCAGATGTGCTTTATCAGGTTTGGTTGTGCTGTTGAAAATCAAGCTGTCATATGGCCTTCTTTTAATAGCTGGTATTAGGCTTGCAGTAACAGGAACCACTGTCTATAAGGTCCAAATTTTTATTGATTTCAAGTCATAATAACTCTAGATTTTACATACAATACACACACACACACACATATATATATAGTAATAAATCATCAAGCCAAATGCAGTAAATCAAAATTTGGAATTTTATTTTGAGACTTAAACACAGTCTCCGGTAGCCACAATTAAAAAGGGACAGTGTCGAATCCTGGGATTTCGGCACTGGGTGAACACGGTAACCGACTCTGTCGGCCTGTCACCCCCTCTGTTCACAAATTGGGTGCAATACCGCTGGTTTTTATACAGTCTTCCCCTGAGAGTGGACCGAGACCGTAGGACTCCCTCTCCGTGGTAGCTTCATTAGATATTCATGTTCAGGTCCGGGTCCGTTGAATGGATTCTCAGGGTGGAACAATGCCGTGATTGCCGTGTCCGGAGGAGGTTTGGAAATGTTAAATCTGGCCGGAACAGATAAGATCGATCTGATCTAATAATTCGATCGTTAGCGCGCCCATCTCCCATTTTCCGCTAGTGGTGCCCTTTCTGTAGGTTTTGTCCTGAAGCGATTCCAGCAGAAATTCCTTCTTTCTCTCGACCCTTGTGTCCCTCCGTGCTGTTTAAGTCTTAGTTAACCCTAAACATACCTTTAGGTTTACTGATCTCAACTTAGACTGAAAGCAGGTCCATTTTACATTGCATATTATTACAGTTCATCATAGAGTAATTACACTTCACAACACGAATTAACTTTAGGTCATATATCACAGCTATAAATATGATTGTATTATATATAATTATATATAAACACTATTTCTTGTATTATATATTACTTCATGCACAATATTGCTGCAAAGAATTTGCCTCCCCATCAATGCAGCACCCATGGGTTTCAAATAAATTTTTGAATTCTAGTTCCTGGTGTAGATAAGGAAAACAAACCAGTAACACTTTCAATGAAATAGCTACTCAAACATCCAGGGAAAAAAACTGACACAAACACTTTTTTTTTTTTAATTCTGTTTTGAATGTCTCAGTTGGAAGTATGGCTTTAGGGGTACCTCTTAGTTAAAATACTTTCTTTTATTTTTAAGACAGCATAATGTAAATTAACAGACTGGTGTAGAAATAAACAGAATAGATTACCACCATTGCAGAGAATAAGACCTTTCCTTTCCTTTCCTTTCACTGGTTTTCAGTATCGCCTCTTAAAAATAACTTTTCATCCCATTACGAGTGAGCTTCTAGTGCTTTGGAAAACATAGCCCAAAATATCTGATTGCACTAGGCTGTGGCAACCTGCCATTTCAAATTCGTGAAGCTTGCAAATAAAATTTTATTTCTGGGAAAATATTTACTCTTCTGCAACAATAATTGTGGGTTTTCAGGCTGATGCATTACACAAAAAGGAAAAAGAGCATACGTAAATGTCAGCAATACCAAAGCACAACTCAGATTTAACAGATTAATTTTCACTTGCATGGTAACAATGGATGAACCTCAGCTTTCTTTACTTAGAATCATTGAAGCTGGAAAAGGCCCTTAAAATCATTGAGTCCAACTTGATGAAATTGGAAATAATTTTTTTCTGCCCCATTACCAACCAGGGAATGTTTGCGTGAGAGGCAGATGTGATAACCTCTACACCAAAGAAACACCCGTTGATTACTTGCTCACATACTGAGAAGTGCTTATAGTCAGCTTAATTATGGCATACAATTTTATTTATTTGATGTTGTTGGGGGTTAGGCTTGTTCCTTTTTGCCTTAAAGAATTTTTCCCCATAAGTTGCTAAGAGACAAAGTGCTGGTGCTTAGATGGTGCTTAACTAACACAAAAGACATCGGGAGGGGGAAGATCACACAAGTTTTTGGGGCAGGAAAAAGGACAGGGCTGGGGGCTCTATTTCGCTCTGGGCATCGGAGAGGATGGCCAGACTGGCTTTTTTTTTGCTGCGGGAGGAGTCCACTGTCAACAGAAAGTCCGGTCCTGGGAGATCTACCATCATCTGCTCGTGTGCCCAGGAATTCTGAGCCCCTTCACCTGCCCTGCTGGAGCTGGGCCAGCCCTGCCCGGGACTCGTGGCTTCTCCAGCACTGCTCTTGGTGCTACGCTGTAGCCCCACACCCCTCTGCCTGCCGGGACATCCTGCCCTTCCAGCCACCAGCCCGGGAGTTCCCACCGTTCCAGCTTGGTGCTCTCGGGGTCCCAAGGGATCAGACTGCCCCGGGCTTTGAGAAACAAAGCCTCTCAAGGTTCTTGGTTCTGTTTATTATTAATGCTGTAGTTGTTGTTTTTTGCCTTGTTGTATTTACTAGTAAAGAACTGTTATTCTTTTCCCCGTACCTCTGCCTGAAAAGCCCCTGTAATTTTCAAAATTGAAATAACTTAGAGGGAGGGGATTGGAATTCCCCATTCCTAATGTTATAAACACGATCGACCAAATTTTAGAAATCAAAATTTAGAATTTTATTGAGAGACAAAATAACAGTCTCAGACAGCCACAATTAAAAGGACAGCGTCGAGCCCGGGATCGGCGCTGGGTGAACACAGTAACACACTTTGCCAGTATGCCACCCCAAGTTCACATTTCTGGCTTGAAGCTGGCTCTTTTTATACACTGGATCGCTGAGAGAAAAATTGGGGTTCCGATGTTTTCCCTGTCCGCGGCAACCTCATTAACTATTCATGTTCGGGTTCTGGTGTCCTGAATGGATTTGCCCGGGCAAACAATGTCCTTAATTGTCGAGCCCAGGTGTGGCGTAGAGATGGTAATGTCCGGAGGAGTCGGATGAGATACTGATCTGATGTGATCATTCGGTTCCTGGGCTGTTCATCTCCTTCTTCCGTGGTCTTTGTGTTTTTCTTAATGTTTCCCAGCAGAGGTGTCCCCGTGTCCCTTTTGGTGTAATTCTCAGCATAGTTTTTCGTGTCCCTTTTTTGTGTACTGTGCTGCCAGCAGGAAATACCTCATACCCCTCTCCGTGTGACTTCTGTCTCAGTTTTCTTACAATATATTTGAGTAGATATAGAACTTATATTTTATATGGGTGTATTACAATACAAACATATTACAAACACGAATTAACTTTAGGACATATATCACACTAGAGAGGCCCTGCCCCTCCCTAGCAGATACCTGACTTCCAAACCTAGGCAGATGTCTAGTGTAAAACTGTAATTTCTCCTGTTCACATGCTAGGCCCTATATGTGAATGGTGTTATAAATGAAAAATGCTCCAATTTATTAATTGAGGGAAATTTATTTTAAAAAAGGTCCAAATAGAATTTTAGAGAGGAACAACAACCAAAAAACACTACTTAAAAAAAAAAAAAAAAAAAAATCAGTGCTGAGCCCGGGTGTCGGCGCTGGGTGAGACACAGGTTTGCCCGCTGCAGCAGAGGGTCCCCTGTGCTCCACACGACTGTCTGAGCGATTTTTATACGTTTTTTTCGCCTGAGACTGAGTCCCTTTTCTTCTGTTTCAGACTACACGTATTCATGAGGAGTTCTTTCTCTGTGGCAAGTTGAACAAAAAATATCTCTGATGGCCCTCAATCCCCAGATATTTATCACATATTCATTGCCTGGAGTTCCTCAGATCACCTTGATGGATAGTCCATCTCCGAGCTGGCCACACTTATTTTATTGAAAATGAAGTCCTTCCTCCTTTGTCCAGGTGGTTTTGACATTATGTTGCAGTCTCTGGCTTGTGAGTTTTAAAGCTTATAAGAATATATTTTAACAGTACATAAAAGTATATGAGAATTTTATTTGCACGAATTATCAAATACACATATTACAAATGGTATATATTAATGTATTTGTTTGAAGTGACAGAAATAACCTCCATAACTTTCAAAAAAACTCCTAATGAAGTTTTCACTAAGAATATTAAGTTAGTGTTCCCCAAGTTTTATTTAGATCCCGTAATAAATAAAAAAAATTCACATAAATGAAGAATCTTATTTGAAGTTAGATCTGATTTGTCCAAGTAACATTTAGACACAGTTGGTGCAATGTGTTCAAGACAAAGGGGTTTTCTTGGACCCACAAGAAGAAGCAGAGCTTCTTTGACTGGTTTTAGTATCTTATAAGAATATGAAGTTAAATATAGCAGTTCATTGTGACCTCTTGATTGTGATTACATTTTCATACGGAAGCAAAGGAAATGGATGTGGTGGCAAAGGCGTTCACGTAAAATTCCCGAGCTACAACTCTGCTACAAATCCCCTCAGATTGGTGTGTTGAGCAATTTAACATTAAAGAGAACTTAGACAAGATAAAAATGAGGCAAACGAAAGCGTATATTGGCAGTTAAGATTTTTTTTCAGTTTAAGGGTTTCTTTTGTTTGTTTGTTTGTTTTTTGTGGCTGTGCTTTTTCGCACCGGGCGGGCGCTGGCCCCTGGCTGGCTCAGATCTGCACAGCGGCCAGGACGTTTTCACTCCGGATATGCACGCAGGTTATCTTTACCTGCTGGACTCGGCTTCTCAGCAGCAGCTTGTCCAAATAGTGTCGTGACAACAGTGGCAGTAGAAAAGGATGGCTCTCGGCTAGGCAGGTTCAAAGATGGTTTATACAGGCCGAGCTGCGGGAGCACCGCAGCTGGTCCAAACCGCAGGCCAGAGAGAGTTTGAATCTCCCTCTCTCATCTTATAAGTGGGGCAGGGTTCAGGGGAGCTTACAACAGGATGACAAATCAGGGGATTCAGGGGGCAACAAGGGGTGTCCACCTCCAAGCCTCTGACCACTGATTCCGAGAGAAAAGGAATTCCCCCCGGGGCGACCTATCACTCGACGCCCTCCCTCTGGAATTTCCCAGTCTAGGGAGGGGTCCCGAAGTGATAGACAAGATGTCCCAGAGTGGGGGGGGGAGAGCAGATGGACACGGATAGGTGGGGGGTGGGATGATTGACATACAACGCTTTGTTATACAGAAAACTCAAAAGGGGATGGACTGTTACAGAACAGGGGGTACAGTAAACTGAACCATAACATAAAACTTCTTATAAAAACTTAATAAAACAATTCGTGCACCACCACAGTTTTTAACCTAATCTGTTTTACAGAAGACTAAAAGCAAAATAATTAATTCTACCTTCTTAGGCAAATTCATCCTCAGAGTAGAAAAATGAACATACTGAGAGCCTCATAAAACTAAATGCACTGTAAATCCATCACACATCTCTTGTGTGAAGCAAGGAGAAGAGCATCACTAGATTGGGTCACAAACTCTGGAGCACCATGAGCTACCTGGCATTGAGTGCTGCCCTGCCAGCTGCATTGGGAATCATCAGAGAGCCCTCATGTCTTTAGCTCACAGTTTAAATATAACATCCTTAGCACTTAAAAGGTTGGAGAATTTAATCAATCCTCCTCTAGGATTTATTGTTTTCTTATTTACTTCTTCAAAAGACAATTGTGGTTTGGGACTCCTTCTTTTGCATTTCTAATTAAACACTTAAGTGGATATTCTTCCAATTTAACACAACTGGTGTGTATTAGCAGCTACATTTTCTGGCAGAGCTGGAAGTCTCAAAGACTAGAAATGTCTGCCAGGCTAGAAAAGCAAAAGTAGGAATTACTGCCTTCCAATGTAATTCAGTAGCCTGAAATTCAACTAGGTGCCACAGATTATTTGCTATCATTGCTTTGCTTTATCTCAGAGCTTCAGATTTTATGGAAATAGGATGGCAAAGAAAACGTGATGCCTGGAACTGTAAGGCATTGCCATCTGTGCCTGTGCTTAGCACACCTCTCTGCTGCTGTTCACATTGGTACCTAAGGGGAGAGAAATCCATAAGGCAATTATATTTACAACTATGCATTCTTGATAACAAAATCACTGTGCTCCTGGAGGCAATAGATCAGGCACAGAGGCTTCAGTGTGTGTCTGGACTCAACAGGTCAATATTTATTTATAACTTTATTTATCACCCATAGGGGTTTGGGTTTTTGTTTCACCCTATATTATTTAAAATTATGTACTATGCTCAAATCACTATCCCCTTTGTTTTGTCCCACATAATAAAACAGAAATGACTAATTAATTTGACACTTCAGCATCTGAAAGATGCAGAAGCTGATATGGTGCCTTATAAATTTGCAACCAGAAAAGTAAAACAGAATGGGAGCACTTGCACAATACTTTCTTTGTGTATTCACCATGCTGTCTTGGGAACTACAGCCACTCCAGTGCTATAATGCCTTAGAGTAGGCACAAGAACAAAAATTCATGGAAATCATTTAGAGGTAAGGGAGGGTACTTTCTCCAGGTGTCAAGGCTGAAAGGAGTCAAGGCTCTTATGTAGAAAATACCAGTTCATCCCCAATGCTGCAATAATCAAATCTAACAGAGGAAGTAACATCAGTGAACACCTCTGTATTGATTTTTAGCTCCAGGTGCTGCACTGGTAGCCAGATTTTAGGCTGAAACTGCTCTCTGTGTTTGCAGTGCATAGTTCAGAGGCCTCTGGATGAAAGCAGGACTATGGATTCCAAAATACACTCTAAAGCAGACATTCCTGTCTCACAGAGAAGTCCAGGTGAAGGGAAAAAAAAGGGTATTTAAGAGGAAGAGTTCTTACTTTGAAGGACATTCCTTGGTGGTTTTACATCTACAGCAAAAGGATTCTTTTACAGCTTTAGTGTGTGTTCTCTGCAAAAGTTTATGAACAGTATATTACTACTGTTAAATACATTAATAAGTTATTTAGATATTAATATATCATTTTTATTATACAACTATAATAACCACTGTTACAGTGAATCAGAGATATCTGTAGGTAAAATTACATTATGTAAAGCAGCTATTTACATTTATTTATTTCTGAGGTGTAGTCTTCTACTGAGTAAAATTCTTGAGGAGTCATTTTTCAAATTAGGACAAGAATTTTCCTACCCACCAGAGTTTAAGGAGTATTATTCTCCTCCTTCAGAAAGGAGGGGGGGTGGGGGGCTGTAAATGTAGTATTTCAGTGTCTAAAAATAAAAAGTGCTTTTGCCTAAAAATGTTTCTGTGCTTTACCTGACCCGAGTTTCCGATGAAACACCCATCTTTTATTCCGTTCATTATTAGCTTTCCCAAAACAGAATGTACAGGCTTGAATGTGAGCTACTCTCCACAGATTAAAATTAGGCTTCTTCCAATTATAATGCATATAACCCCTAACAGCAATATATATTTTTACAACCAAATTCGTGAAGTTTTGGCATTTTATATACCTCAATATTTTTTCCATGGAATAACATGTTAAAAAAGGTAGATTATGAAGGAAGAAAAAGCAACCCTTCTTCAGTCTTATTGATCAGGAAATTTTCAGAGAAAACATACAAATCAGTAAATTTAAAATTAGTTTGTTTTGTTATTAAATAGTTGAGGTTACAAAGCAGCTACTACGTCTAGGTCTATGAGATTAATATAAACATCTATACATATAAAAATCAGGGGTTTTTCTTTTTCTTTTTTTCTTTCTTTTTTTTTTTTTTTTCCCCAGAAAGAAGCATTCTATGTTAGCATAAGAATTTTCATTTAAGTTTCCAGACTTTTTTGCAATAACCTAGCTTGCCTGACTGCCAGTTACCCCTTACATGTTGCAAAGTATAGGAAATGCTACTTGCTTGCTAATGGTAAAGTATATTTTAACATGAAATATAACTTTTAATTTTGGAAAAAACCCAACAAAACCCACATATACTATGTACTGCATTTTGAATATTTGGAAATTTTTTTATTGGTATTTCATTATCACCTATGTATATTTTACATTAAATGCAGGCAGATTTGACCTAAAAATCTTCTACACCCTTTTCAAACTTTTGGTGTATGTTCAGAAGACCTAAATACAGAGAGTTTTGAACTGCTAGTGATCCATGCAGCGCTATCTACAGACAGGATGGAGCACAGTTACTTACAGATTCCAGATGTGCTTTCTTTTAATGTGTTAAAATAATTATTTCTGTTCTACATTAGAACCAAAGTAGATAAGATGGTTGCAAATGTACTTACAGAACCTGATGTTTATTTAAAAATAATGCCTTTCTTTCACATCGCAGTTGAAAATTCAGGAGAATGGAATTTATTTTTCAGTATCTCTTCAGTAAGTTTCCTACTATGGAGTTGTTTCCTAAGCCTTTGATGGAATATCCATCAGTTCAAACCTGAAAGGTCTTACTGGCATCGATTATTGAAAATATGAATCCATGAGTAAACACTGGTGACAACTTAGCAGCTGCTAGTATTTAAACATGCCAATTAACTTGTCATTAGGGCAAATTACTTCCTGAGATCTGCAATGTTGTATCTCGCCTGCTAAAGATCCAGTGCAGTCATTTTAAAGCAAGTCAGGTATCTCCACTGTTTTGCTGTCATTTTTCTGCAGAGGGGATAGTCTGATAGAAGCCTATCAATACAGAAAAACAAAATAAAAGGATCTTCTTTCTTCTCATGATGCAACTGTACATCCACCAACCACTCTCTCTGCCCTCTTCCTCCTTTTTTTTTCTTACATTTGTTGTCAGGTTGCTGTGGGATTACTTACCTTAGTAGTGTTGCTGCACCCGAGCCCCAACTGCAGGGGCAATTGCTGCTCTGTAACTGTGATTCTTATTTCAATATATCTAAGAAAAACATCAGCCAGCAGGGGCTGTTGAGCTGCTCCTTCAATGTCTGAGACAAACCCCTGAAATACAGGTGCAAAATCAGGATGGGATGTTTCTGTGCATTATTTGGGTTTACACTGTATTTCATTTTTATATTGGATTTTGTAATGGTTTCTTCGGTACTCCCCTGTTCCCCTGGAAAATGTATCATCCCGAGGTTTGTCCCTGCCCCTTTTCCCTGCCCATTCTCCCACATTGTTTCCTTCCTGCAATGTAATCCAACTCTGATCCACTCCCACCTTAATCCCTGATTGGGTAGTGGCTTGTCGCTGTGTTTAGCTCCTTGCCCTGGATATAAGCCAGAAAAGTAGGTGGAGATCCCTCTTGGCTGGAGGACGGGGACCGACTCCTGTCTCAGGCGAGGGCAGGACCACAGGAGAATACTGAATAAAGCCCTGATTTCCTCTGGATCAAATGCAGACCTTCATTCGCCATCCATGGGGATTTGCTCTCTCTAAAGGAAAAGGCTCACAGCTGCTCCTGGGTTGTTTGGGGCCCTGAGGAAAAATCCTTCCAACTGTGGTTTGCCTCTCAAGGTAGCCGAGGCAAAAACGGAGCTGGGGCTCTGGGAGAGAGAGACACTAGCCACAACGGGGCATATGAAATAAGCATAAGTTACATAAACTTACCCACTTTCACATAGATTCACAGGTAGGTCTGGTTCTGAGCAGATCAGTTTTAGTTGAGCCCTGTTTTGACCTACATAACAAAATTTCACCCAAAAATGCAGTAGAAATCCTCCATACTTCTCTGTGTGTTTTAGTTATAATTTACTCTTCTGGAAATGCTAATTATTGCTTTTATTGCACGGCCGAGGCACACGTCTGTGATGCTGGAACAAAACCCATCACATGGGACTTGTGCTGAGCCCTGCTGAGTGCTGAAAATTTGGTGGCCAGCAAAAAACAGAAACACATCAACATTTTTGCTTCTTTCCAAGTAGAGCACTAACCTCTGCAGGGATTTATCAATAAAGAAATTTGATCACATAGGCTGTGGAACAAATGGTAGTGATACTAGGGTTGGTTAACAAAGAATAAATTAAAAAATAGATGAATAAGAGTTCAAACAGTGGCTTATTTTGTGTCACTGCCTTTTTTTAACAGGAATGGCAGGATTTTTTGATGATTCTGTGAGTGACAGTGACAAAGCTGTCACGAGGGCACAGGAGGTGTGATACTGGAAGGTGGTCAGAACACTACCTCATTGTTGAGAGTCCTTTGCATCAGCAGAACACAGGGCCTGCAGAAATTAGCAGCAGGCTTCTTATTTGACAAATGAATTGAAATAGTATGTTAGATTTCTAAACAAGAGGGATCAGGTTCACAAAGCCCTACCCAAGGCACTAATTGAGGTCCAGCTCAGTTTGACTAATTTTATTTCATACTGTTGGGCATATAATTGCCTGTAAATACCTTAGAGATGGCTTTGTAGCATCCTGGGAATAACGAAAATAAGTACACACAAAATTTCGTTTTAATAGCATTTTGAAGATGGAGTCATAATCTTGCCTCCAACGCGCTCTTATCTCAGATGCAGACCATCAAGGTCTCTAAAAAGAAATCTGCTACCTTTCATGGACTAAAATAACTTCTAAGTTGTGTTACAATAACCAGCATGCACCAGAGGAAGTCTGAAAGAGTTAAAATATTTTAAAGCGAAGTCAAGCACGAACCACAGGGTGCCGCTATTCTGCCAAATAACGAACATTTCCTGCATTTCACTTGCCCAGTGAATTTGGGACAACAGGAAAAGTTGCGGTGGTACCTTGCAACAGCTTGAGGAATGGTTTCGCATCCCGATGACTCCACTTGAGGAATTGCGGTGTGTAGTACGGCTGCTTCACTGCAATCAGTGAAATTATTAAAATGAGGAGTGAAGTTCGGCATGAACGGAACGACAGAAGGGAGTAAAACGCAGAGGCAAAGCCAGACAAGCTCTGAATAAGTCTTCCTTTCCACTCTTATCAACACACAGAATTCTGATCAGATGCTTTAGTCTATGATTTAATTAGTGTGTACCGTATTTAGACAAGCTTCTAACATTCTGAAGTTGATTCCCCAAGATCTTGATGCTCCACCTGTTCTGGTGTTATGCACAGAGTCCTTAATTTAAAATCTGCCTCATTCCTGAGCTGGAAATGCCTTCTGGCAGCCTTGTCCTTCTGTACCTGGGATGAGGATGAGGTTAAGTAGTAAATGGCCTTTTCCTGC
>JAIXNV010001065.1:0-14948 GCA_020917445.1 Riparia riparia
CCGGGGCGAGCGGCCGCCCCTTGGCTGGCCCGGGGGACAGAACCGTGTCACGCAGTCGTGGGGCTGCCCCGGGCTTTAAATGGGAGAAGAAGCGCGCTGAGCCCCGGGGGTGGCGGGACCCGAGCAGGGATCCAGGGATCCGTGGCTCCGGGAGCAGCCAAGTGCAGGCGATGCTCTCTGGCTGGTGCTGGGAGTAGGGGAGAGGTACAAAACCAGGCTGGGGTCCTGCGCCGTTGGACTCAAACATAGCAGAGGTTGTGCTTGGAGTAGTGCGAGGCTTCCGTGGTGGGTGCCGATCACTTGGTACCTGGCCCATCCTGGGAAGTGGTGGACAGCTGCGCTCTGCTTTCCCGGTGTTCCTGGGATGGAAGAGGGAATGTGAGCAGTGGTTGGGAGAAAGCGTGACTTGGGAGAAAGAAAATAGTTGTAGTATCCATGGAGCAACTTAAAGGGACATGACTGCCAATACCAGTGTCAAAAAAACTTAGTTTCTGGGAAGACAGAGTGAGTTTAATTAAACTGAATTGAGCTGCTTTGTAAGTATTGATTATTTCAGTTGCATTTCACACTATTTTGTAGCTGCATAGAGTTAGTTTAGTGATAGCATCTATTGTTGAGGCTGTTGATGAATGAAAAGTCTTCTCCAGGTCACGCCACCAATGCAGCTGTTCTTAAACTGTCCTGTGTTTGGTGGGATGGATGACATTAATGTCTTGGTTCAGTAACTTTCCCCTGTTATTATGCTGGTGAAAAAGGAGTGGTGTGAGAGAAGGATCAATGCAGATTCTTTGGATCCAAAGCAGTTTGGTCTTGCTTAGTTATTTGATGAGTGTTTGTACACTATAACTCATCCACCCATGAAGAAATCACTGTGCCACAAGGCAGTGTGCAGGTTGTTTGTCAAAAGGAGTTCTGACCATGTGAAGAAGTTCTTCCTATTACAGAGTTGGAAACCAGTTATTAGAAAACAGTTTATTCTTTCTTTGTTGTTTTTCTTTTCTTTCTGATTCAACTGTGATGACTTTTTGTTGGAAAGCCTGAGAAAATACACACGTAGGGGTGCAGAGTATTTTGAAATGACACACTAACCCGTGATGCAACAGGATTTCCTTGTGAGCAGGAGCAGGGGGGCTGACTTCAGGATTGTGATTAACCTGAGAGGACGTAATTTTTACTGGCTGCTCAATAGAGAGCATGCAGTTGAAATTCTGTGTTTCTGCTGCTGATGGACACATGGATTTACATCAATGAGAGTGGGTAGTGGGAACAAAGCTTTTCTGAAGCTGGCTGAGAGCAGTTAGTGACAGTTCTGGAGGTTCAGAGCACTTCATCCATCTACAGCCCCTGTGTCCAGAGGACTGCAGTCCACAGCCTCTGGTGCTTCCTAGCATTTTACGAAGTGCTGGAGTTGACTGGTTCACTGAGGGACAGCACTTCTGGCCAAATGTCCCCACCCAGTGTGCTATGGTGCAAAGCTGTGAGGGCAGCTGAGATCCTGCTGCTGGAGCTGTGTGACTCTGAGCAGTCAGCGCCTGTCCCTGTCCCTGTCCCTGTCCATGGCCTGCCCTGCACATTGTGCAGACTTGCATGTGGCTTCTTCTACAACTGCAGTGCACCTTTTGAGAGCTGAGAAGGTTTGTGAACAATATTATAATTCATATTTGGATGCAATGACAGCATTTCTTTGGGGTAGTCAGAAACTCAACAAGTGGATATTTTTAATTTGAAAGAACAAAATGTACCTTGAATTTGTGCTATTGACTGTGGAATCTCTCATTTCATTCCTTTGGTTGTAAAAACATGTTCTGGTAGAAGTTGGCTAAATACTGTAATTTAAATAACATTTAGTAGGCAAGTGAGCCCATAGAAGTGTAAAGATGCAGTGAGAGAAATGCTAAATTGTGATGACTTTCTAAGAAGAGTCCTTTTACTGGGATGAGAATGTGCCTTTACAGTAATATTGTGGCTTGTTTTCTGGTAACATGCACAAAAGCCTCTCACACCCTGCTGAGAATTCCAAAGTACCAGATCTGTAGCTACCACAAGACATACTGAAGGAGGCAAGCTCCACTGAAGTTGTGCAGGAGTGTTAAAGCCAGGATTCACGTGCAGCACTGCTGAATGGGTGATCGGCCTCTCTGGGATCTCCCTGTGCTGCATCTTGGAGTTTTGGGATGAGGCTCTGGCTTCTGGTGCTTCGAGTCCAACTGGGGAGGTGATGCTGAATCTGGTGCCAAGATAAGGAAGTGCCTTATCTCGATCTGCTTTGTTGACTTCAGGACTTAAAATGCCAGCCCATGTCCGCAAGATACTTCCTGCTTTCCTTAAAGTTTGGGGGATTTACTTGGAGTCACTTTCATTTATGAGTGGAGCTCTGAAACTCCAATTGCTGATTGTCATCTCCTATTTGCAGTGCCACAGTGTCTGCTCATTTGGCTAAAACCAAAAAGGAGTAGAGCTGGTTTTTGTTCTTGGAGAAGAAAGAGAAATTCTACAAAGTTTGAGTTCATGGGCAGTTAATTGTTTTGTTGTTTCTACCCAGGGCATCCATAGATAATGCAGTATTTTGCTTTTCCATGCTGATGTAGTTTTGTTGGTTTGGGTGTTCAGTATGTGATCAGAACACAGAAAACTATTTCTTTGTTCCCTTAGAAAATCTGTGGTTTAGAGTGTTACTGTGACCTCTTGCAACTTTTCAGTCTGGAAATACACTTTCAAAAATAAGCGTTGTTTTGTGAAGGTACGCTCTGATTTTTTTTAAAGGCAAGACCTCACCTTCAGCTTGCTGAAGGAGCTGAAGGGAGGGAACTGCAGAGGGAATCTTGTCCTCTAGTTTTGATTTTGTAGCAACTTGCTGATTTAATTTCTGACATGTCCTATTGAAAGTCTGACTGTAGGCAGTGGTTGCAGCACTTGGCAGCTCGTGTGTCACTGTGAGAAAATACCCAGGAAATCGGGAGCTCTCCCTGTGGTTTGAAGGAACTGTGCTCCTGGCTTTGCCAGCTTTGCCATATTTCCTTATTTGCATCCCTGCAGGCATTTTATACTTTGGAAAATGCTTTTTAATAATAACGGTGTGCTTGAGATAGCAGGATGCCTTGGACAAGAGATCTGTCAGGGCCCAAACAGTGTCACCTGTGTCCTGTTCTGAACTGCAGGTATGACAGGAACTCGCTAAATTTGGCAACTTTGCCTTAATTTTGGAATATCTGGGGGGGAAATACTTACCTATAAATGCAGGTAATTCCATATGGAGTACAAGTAGTGCAAATACAAGGCTTTTTATACCTTCAGGCACCTGACTTTGGTGGGTGCTGCTCTCTGTGCCCGGAGCTGGGAGCACTGGCTGGCCAAAGGTACCAGCACCCCGTCCCTGCCCAGACGGGAACTGGGTCTTAAGAGACACAAAAAGCTGCACATGGTGTGGTGGGACAGGCTCTCAGCTGTGGTTGGCAGCATTATTAGGCATGAGAGCTTGATGTGGGAGTGTATTGTGAGCTCCAGTCACACAGTTACTAATCATTTATTTTGGAATTAGGAGCAGGAGGTGGAATTCTTAAGCCTGTCCCCTTCCAGCTGAAGGGCAGGTTGTTTCAGGTGGTTCCCAAAAGTAATGTTTTACTAGAAAGCAGCATGAGGGAACATCCAGCCAACTGTGTTCCTTGCAGTGCAAGGTTTCAGCAGCAGAGACGTTATTTATTCTGTAAATAAATCTAGTGAGTTTATATTCTGTAACTCTACAAATAGTAGAATTGTATTATATTGGCAGATTAGCGAAATGAAAACAATGTTAACAGATTTTTCAGGTCATAGGAAAAAGGTATTTCATTGTAGAGTTACTTAGGGATTATCCTGTGTGTCAGAAATGTTGCTAAATGTCAACTATTTTTCTCAACAATAAAAGAATAAAAATCAAACCAGTTCACCTTGGATACATTTTTACATACTAAAGCATAATGTGTCGAGGTGTTTTTTGAAAGGAAAATCAGATAACAAGCGAGTATCTGTTTGCTCTCCCCCACATGAGGGTTTCTCTCTCTCCTTTTAGGGTTAGAATCCCCAAGGACTTGGAAGATACCAACACGTTTGTGTTTATAAGTGGAAAATGAAACTTCATTTGGGAATGGGTAATGAATTCCACCTTAAATGCATGCTCAATGTGCCAGTTTTGCATTGTTAATTTCTAGATCTGTTCATTAAGACCACATGAGCTGGTTGTTGCCGCTGGAATTGCACAAGATGGTTGAACTGCTGTGTCAGCCTGCCTCAGCTGAGAGGAATCTGTGTCTCCACAGCTGGACAGCTCTCCCTTCCCTTTGTGCTGCTGCTGGCTTGACCTTGCCTGGAGCTGAATTCCCTACCTGGCCAGCTCCTCTGCTTGGGAGGGAGGTTTTTCTGCTCAGTGTGTGAATCGAGTCAGGCTCTCAGAGTCAGGAGTTGATAGCGGTGATGCAAGGTCAGTGGCAGGAATACTTTTGGAGAAAAATGCTCCTGGAGATGGGGATCCTCCATGTGGGGGGTTCAGGCTGACTCAGCTGTCAGTGCCTGTGCTGGGTGTGGATGTTCAGCATGGAGCCCGTTGTTCTGTGTAAAGCTGGGGTTCTGTGGGTAACTCTTACCTTCACTGGATGCCCGCTGCCAGCTCTGCTGTCTGCAGCCTGTGTTTGTTCTTCCCTTCCTCGAGCCTGCTGCCATCAGCACATTGCTGGCATTCTTTTCTAGAGGGAAGAGTGTCCCAGTCTGGCCTCCAGCTCCCCCTCTCAGTCTCCTGGGCTTGTTTGGGTTGGAAGGGACCCTACAGATCATCTTGTTCCACGCCCTGGGGGTCACCTTCCTCTCCAAGCCCTTGTTCCTGTGGGACTCGCCTGGGAGCCCTCCTGTGTTGTCAGAGGTGACCACTGGTTTGCTCTTTGTCTCCTGTCCCTTCACAGGGTAACCTGTCCATGCAGGGCCTGTTGCCACAGCAGCTTCATTTCTTTACGGGCCTTTGCTGAAGGATCTTGTTAAATGTCTCTTGGAAATTAAAGTAGGCTTTGTCAAACGCGGCCCACTGGTGTAAGGAGGGCCTTGGGAGAAATCCTGTGGATTTGTGGAACTCGACTTTCCTCTACAAAAGGAAGGTTGATTTCCCTGTCTAAATACTGTAGTTTATTCAGTTACTTGTAGATCTATTTTCTAGAATGGTTTATACTAAATCAGGCTCTCTAGACTATCATCAGAGTGTTAGGTGAGAGAGTAAACATAACTCTTAATTGCGTTCAAGAGTAAGCGCTGCTTCAAGCAGTAGAATTTTAACTTCTTTCTAAGAAATGAATATTTTTAACAACGGAGAGGTACTTACATATTTTAGGATCTCTTTTTTCCTGAGTTCAGTGGAAATTGGTCCGTGTACTGACAATTATTGATAGTGGAGATGGAGATAAAGTCAGAGAGAAGGATATATACACAGATTACTCACCTGTAGGCCTGTTCCTGTTGGCTACTGGGCTTAAAGAAACCCAAACAAATGGTTGCAGTGATACTGTAAAACAAATAACATAGCACAGGGAGTGCAAATCAGCACTGCACAGATCATCCTTGCACACAGAGCTGAGATTGGGGGGGCTGCCTGCCTTTGGCTGCTTACAGACTGTGCTGAGCCAGCTGTAACCTCCGTTCCCTGCTGTACACACTGCTCTGGGAATGGCACTGAGAGTGAAGAGAGCTCCAGTGGTAAGGAGGGAAGCTCTTCCCCAGACTTGGCCACAGTTTTGGGTACTCTGCCCTTTGAGTCCTGAATCCTGGCTTGTTTATTCCTCACCTCCTTTCAGTTCCATGATCCCCATGTTTCCCTTAAGCTCTTTGATGCTTTTTCTATTTTAGCACTGGCTGATTGTTCTGCTTGTATTTACATAAATCAAATGGAATTCACTTAAAACGTGTCCTTTCCAATCCCTCTGAGAAGGGTCAGTGTAGCTGATCAGAAGAATGGCTTAATTTCTGTGGGTTTGTGCATATCTTTTGCTTTCCTAGTCAGAGGAGTGATTTTTATTTTTGTTTTCTAATATTTTCTTTTTTTCTGTAAGCTCCATTTGCAACAGTTCTCTCTGACAAAGCAATATGGTGGAGCTGAAATTAAATTCCTGTTTCAAAATGGTCAAGGGAAGTTTTGCATACTAATTATTGTGCTGTTGTACAAAATACTGGACATGCTCAGAACCTGGAGAGGTGTGTTTCGATATTGAACTGTTACACTTAGTTTTCTTCCCAAAAGGAAGCAGAGAAGCTGCTTGTTTTTGCTTTGCAAACGGAAGGTTTTACACACTCAAGTTCACAAAGCCCCAGCATCAAGGACAGAAAGCACTGGTGTGGGGCCTTATGTAAATCCTATTGCCTGACTGGGTAATGAATTCTTGTCTTAGAGGTAAATGTTTGTGAATGCCAGAGCCATTAGAGCTGGGAGGATGAGCCTTTTCCATTACTTTGCTGATTTCTCCTTGCTGGTCGTTGATTCAGAGCTGTTGGTGTCCTGGTGGAAAGTTGGGAAGGAAAGACAAGAGTAAGAGATAAGGGTGAGGGATAAGAATCAAGGGAAGCAAAGTGGCACATTTGAGCTGTGAAGGGCGGAATTGTCACTTGAAGCTGCCACTTTTTCCTGCACATTTTGTTTCCCCAAGGCAAATATATTGTTAAAAACTGCTAAGGCTTGAATGTGTATCCTTTTCTAAACTTTCAGAATGTTTTCTTGGAGATCTCTACCCTTTGGGATTGCCAGGCCTTTTGCAAGAGCGTGCCTTCCTCAGCATCATCCCTAGCATTCGTGCAGGCCTTGGAGCCCCTGTGCAATGGCAGGAGGCATTTTCTGCAGTGAATCGGAGCTATTGGCAGGGTACGTCACTGATGGAGTTTTGTTGTGAAATGCACAGTGGAGAATAACCTTTCACATCTTCCTCGCCCATAAATTTTTGGCAGTCAGCTCCTTTGTTGTCTGTCCCTCAAACAACTTCCTTGACCTAAAGTGGTGCTTTGGTAACACCCACATCCAGGGCTGAGCTATTGTGTCTGCCTCTGTCCTCAAGGCCACGTGTTGCTCCTCTTTGTAACTCGTGCTCGCATTCAGGCCGATGTTAAAAGATAATGACTTTGTGTGGCAGTGGTCACAAAAAGCATTCAGCGTTGTGGGACAGTCAGCTCTGATTTGTAGTTTCCCCAATTCTGATCTCTTCACCCAGAGGCCTGGGAAGTGACAAGTAGCACCCTGAAGCGTCACAGAGTACCACTGCAGTTATTTATGCTGCTGGAATCCCGAGCCTGTGTGCAGGTTCACTGGTACAGGCAGATGTGAGCCTGACACAGGGAAGAGCTTGTGGAACTAGGCTATAATGGAGCAATTACATCATGAAAGAGCATGAGGATGTACAAAAACAGTGACTTCCAGCGCTTCAGAAGAAATAAATTCGTGATGAGCTCTCTTTGCACCAAATGAGGTGTCAGGTGTGAGCAGAGCAGGCTGTTCTTGAACAGCACGTGCTGGGGGCACCGGTAGAAAAAGTGTTGTGCAAAGTGACTGCAGCTCCTGCAGCTCCTCAGGTGGCTTGTTTTATATACATATGTAAGAAAGAGGAGGTGTCCTTATGAATCTCTGCTCGAGCTGTTGCTGGTGTTGGTGGCATGCCAGGCGCTTAGAGGGAAGACCCAAGAGCAGCACGAGTGTCTTGAGGCAGTGTTGGAACTGTCCTGCCCTTCCTGCAGCTCCTGCATCTGATGTTGCAGTCAGAGCTGCCTGAAATGGGGCCTCGGTTGGGAAGACAAAAAGCTGTGGGGAAGGAAGGGAAGAACATGTCGGTAAAAGGCTAGAAATGATCTGAATATCATCTTACATTCACCACACATGCCTTTTAATAGCCAACAAAGAACAAAAATTTTATACACAGGGCAGCCTCATTTGTGTTATTTTTCCTTAGCTGTAAGCTCAGGCAGTTTGGGACTTGGTTGCTGGGGATTTTTTTTAATCCTCAAGGGGAATGTTGGTTTTCCCATTGTTATAGATGGCTCAGATGAGCACGCCTGTGGTTGAGATGGGTATTGTTAGGCAGTTACTCCCATCTTGTTTCAAATAGCACGTGCCTCTGACAAATCAACTGTCAGGACTGGAAATTCCTGTGTTAAGTTTTTAGCTGCTGAGTGGTTATTTTTGTGGTGTTCCAACAAAACTTATTCAAATTGATTTTGAATATGAAATTAAGAGGGGATGGTTTTTGTGGGGTTTTTGGTTTGGTTTTTTTTTTGCTTTGTTTTGTTTTTTAGGTGTGGTAAATATTTTTTTCCTAAGGATTTCAGTGGGAAATTCCTGCTGAGTTTTCATGCTTTAGGGTAAAGGCCTGTGGCTTTAATGAGATCGCTGTTTCTTAGTTGTTAAAAAACCAAAATCTGCGTTGCTTGATCATTTTATAATTGTCTGTAAAATAGTAAATCGTAGCTTGGTTTGACTGGGATATCTCTTTCTTGCAGATTTTGTAGTTGTGCAGGTTTTGCATAGGAGCAGGTTGCGTGTGCCACACGGAGAGTAACCCTCACTGCATCCTTCCAGCTCTGGGGAGGACAGGAGTTTGACAGACATCAGTCTGCTACTTGTGAACAGAAGCCATTCCTGAGCACCAGGCTGTGTGAGGCATAACTCCCCAGGTTTGCAAACCAGGCTTTGATTTTTTGGTCTCGTGCCCTAAAGTTGCCAAAAGGTGGATCTTGTCAGTCGGGTGTCTTTTGTGCTGTATCCTTGTGTCCTCCAAAGCAGGCAAGTTACCCAGGGCTCAGATAAGGAACAAATGCTTTTCCTAACTTTGTTGAGGAGAGAACATTTATTTTGGATGAAATCTCCCAGAGGACCTCGAACAGACAGCGGATGGGAAGATCAGTAAGCCCAGCAGGATATAACAACACTGTGTGCTCAGGCAGTCGAGAATGTCATAGTGGGGCATGAAATAAGGGAGCAAAGCCATGTGCTTTTAACCTGGCCAGGGGCTGACTGGTGGAGTTGAGATCAGGGCTGTTGGTGCTCAGAGTGCATTCTGAGGGTGCACACGAGGGTGTCTCAGTTTGGCTGCCATCCCGGGTGGAAGGTCGCTGCCTCGGGGGCTCTTCGGTCGCTTTGTCGTGTGGGTGTCCGTGCTCTCACCACTGAAACCCACTGGCTCTAATACCATTGCCCCCCTTTAATTTTAAATGTCCTCATCCTGTAAATGTCCTGTATATGATGAGAAAAATTGACACCACCCTGCCCCCATCATGTTCTTTTCCTTGCAGTATTTTTTCCTTACTCTGCAGCTGATAAGAGTCTTCCTGTATTACTAACAGAGATTTAACCTTGCAGTATAGTTTCTTGAGGACCACTACCCAAAATGTTGCAGTGGTTAATAGCTTCCTATAATACCTGCTCTGCAGTCCTCTACCCCTGGCTTTCAAGCAGAATTTTTCTATTATTTAGTCCTATAATTATTTCCCTTTAAGAACAGTAGTTCACTTTTGAAAAACTGCAAAGCGTTTATCACTAATACGTCTCCATCCTCTAACTGGAAAGTGCTGTGCTGTGAGAACGGATGCTAGAAAGACTTAGTGTTGTGGTTTTATTTCATGAAATAATAGTATTGGAGTGTGTTTTTCTCTAATTATTTTATTTGAATTTGTTTCACTCATTTGTTTTGTGCATTGCTGGAATCTCTAGGGTCACAACTCCTAAGTCCAAAATCATCTTGGTTTTACAGCCATTAAGGGATATTAAAATTGTAGACCTCTGTTCAGTCTTGTTTTACTAGAACAATGGACTTGTACTAGAATGGTTATTTATTTACTTTTACTTTTGTGGCCCTTCCTGGGCTTTCTTTGTTCCTGGAAGAATATGGAACAAAAAAACAATGGAGAGATAGCTTGAGTTAATCCCTTTGTCTGTCTTGGGGTTCGACAATTTACAATATTCTTGACAGCTGCTTGTCTTATCTCTTAGTTGCTGGAAATTTCATTGCATTTCCTAAGCAGCTTATTCCAGTGCTGTATATTCCTATTGACTATTTTTTTCCAAACTGACACATTTTGCAGTTAACTTTTTGATGTTATTTCATCACAGTGAGCTATTTCTGGTGTATCTCAGTGTCCATGAGCTGTCATTTCTTTTCTCCTTGAGCTCTAACGCAAACTGTGCCTTTGAGTTTCTCGGTGTTTCCTCCTACCTCTGGTTTTCTTGTTCTCTGAACCAGCTTACTGCTTTGTAGACTCTCCTGGCAGTTCATATCCCAGAGCCTGGGCCTCCAGACAGGGCACTCTGTTCTGATGCTGATGATTTAGTGGTGCAAGGTGGATTGTTCTTCATTTATTTCTTTTTTGTGACAAGCTCTTCACAAGAGTTCCTCGCTCTTCCCTCATGCTTTTGCTTGTTATTCATGGAGGGCTTTGCAGGCCATGCCAGGGCTTTAGAATCCGTCTTAGGCTGTGCTTGGGTGTCTGGAGTCACTCTGGATTTCTGTCCCGGAGCGGCGGGGTCACCTTTTCACAAGGGAGGGATGGATCCCACGTGGGAGGCCATTGTCACTGGTGAAACAAGTGGGTACTGGCCCGTGACGGGACAGCTTCTCCTGTGTGCTTAGCACGGGCTGCAGCACAGACTCAGGACGATCCCTGGCTGAGGTGGTGTCAGAGGAGCCCAGGCTCTCCCCTGGCTCCTGCTGGGGGCTGTGAGGCCGCTGCCGGCTGATGCTGCTGCTGCTGCAGTTGGCTGTGCTGCCATTTGATCAGCTGCAGTCTTCAATATTCATGAAGAGCACTGAAGAAAGAGGCTGCCTTGTTTGTTCAGCATCAAGCTGTTGGAAGCATACGTGGAACATTGGTTTCTCCATGTCCTCTGATGTCAAATGCTGCTTTTTTGTTAATATAAAGTGGCACAAGTCTTCATGACGACTTTGACAATATGGAAAGAAGACCTAGGGTTTTTTTTGTGGTAGGGTAGCAGCTGTAAGAGAAAAAACTGGGAAAGAAAATTAAAAGGTGCTAAAAAAGTGAAGAAGGGATGCATTTAATGTGAATGCAATCAGTGTGTTTCACAGATTTGCCCTAAATTTTTCCTAGGAAACAACTGTCTTCCAGCACGGACAACATTTGCAGCTTTTGTTTCTTCCAAACTGAGGTTACATTTTTGTACCAAGCAGAGATGTTTTGAGCTTTGAAACCAGTCTTGTAGTTAGGACATCATTAGCAACATTTATTTATTGTCTGTTTGAATCCTGGATTCCTTTTATCACAGCATTTGTTCCCTATCAGTTTATAATCTTCAGGGAACGGCTTTAGACAGATCTGCTGTGGTGCTCTACTGTTATAAGTGCACAATGATTTGAAACTTGGATTTCACTCCTTGTTTGCTTATTTTGAAAGTGCCTTTTGCTGTGTTTTACAAGCTAATTTGTTGTGGGACTATATTGGTAGAGGTGGGATGAAAATTAAACTTTGATTAATTTATAAGTAAATAAATGGAACTAGGCTATACTTTCTAGGCTTTAGTGAATTTTGTTCACTTAGTAGCTTTATACTGACGAACATACCTAAACTTTTCTTTTTTTAGTGCATTTTTGTCCTCAGTGCTTTCCCACTTCTTTCTTTTTAGGTGACAGGCTATCACCTTTGCTGCCCTCCTGTCACCCCCAAGCGTCTGCTTTTGACTGATGAGCCTCTGTCCCCATGGCGTTGTCACTGGTTCCTTGCAGAGCAGTTTGGCTCCTGCTTAGAGCACAAATCGTGTGCCTGGCAGGGCTGGAGATTGTTCCAGGTTTTGGAGACAGGATGAGTGCTCCATGCAGGTCTGAGATAGGCCAGGGTAGTGTGTGTGTGTCACTGGGGTAACCCAGGGTAGTGTGTGTGTGTGTGTGAGTGTGTGTGTGTGTGTCACTGGGATAAACCAGGGTTGTGTGTGTGTGTCACTGAGCAGCCACAGGGCCGTCTGCCTTTGCCAGCTCATCAGCAGTGTTTGTACAGGTGTTTTGGAAACACGTCGAGGGAATTGGACAGCTCCTAGTAGCTGTTTTGTCAGCAGATGAACGGGACTTTGAATAGCAGAATGATGGTGACTGAACATGTTCCTGTGGTGCCACGTGCCCTCCGTGTAGCTCCCTGGCAGTGCTGCTGCTCTTTCTTCTGGGGTTGTTGGCAGGGGAGTGTGGGAAGACAGGGATCTTCCTCTGCTGGTTAGGGAGCACTGGTGTGATGGATGAGAATTGGGATACTGGGGGTTGGGGTGGAGAAGCAGTTGGTGTTTTGGTTCTGTACTGCTGTGGTTCCCATGCTTTGTTGTGTAGTTGGGCATTTTACTGGGTGGGGCAGTGCAGAGTACAGCAGGAAATGAGTGACTAGTCGAGGAACCTGGCTGGTTCTCTGGGAATATGGCTTTCCTCCCTATCGTTACAGCTGGGAGGCCATCAGTACTTTATTCTTCCAGTGTACCTCCCAGGGAAGCTCATCTCCATGATTACATCACTTATCTTACCAATATATCTCCCTTTTTAATAGACTAGGAAGAGCCTTGCCATCAATCTCCTACTTTCCCTTCTAATAGCCCTCAAAAATCCAAGGGAAAAAAAAAGTCAACTGCTCTCGGATCTGTTGAGTCTGTCACTGTGTGTGTATAAGGAGCTTGAGCTTTGAATGTTTAAATCAAAATCCATTCAGTCTCAGGACGTTTTTCTCTCTGGTTTCATCCATGTACTGCACAGTTCCGTCTGTCTCTTCTGCTCTGTTTTCTGTAGACTGCAGAATTTTTGAGAATCCTTTCCTTGATCAAGCTCCAAAACTGTTTGCCTGCCCCTCTTCTTCACAGTGGCTGTATCTAAGTTCTTGGTTAACAGACTCAGCAGTTTAGTGTTAAAACAAGAAAAAGTTTGTGCTGGTTTATCACAACCTTGTAACTTTTTCTTAGCTGAAATTAAAGTAAGAAATTTAAAAAAACAGACCAAAACAACAGCCAGTGGGAAGGGGAAGCTAAATGACTAAATATAGGGTATAACGAGGCAGAATTTCTTGCTTCCCACAGCCAAGAACGGTTGGCTGTCAGGAGCAGGAATTTCACCTGCTACGTGACAGTGGTTTATCCCTAAAATCATCTTTGCTTAGGAATTTGTAGATGTTGAAGATTCATTTTCCCCTGTAACTTGGGGGCTGTGCTCAGAAAACAGATGATAGACTTCAAGTGTTCATTTCAATCTTACCTTGCTCTATAATGTCAAATGTTGACTTAAAGACCGTCTTACGTTTGCAAGCCAGTATTTAACTACTGTGCTAATTGTTTTCTCTTCCATATCCCTGTAATGGGGTCTAATTTTATCCAAGTCTTCATCAGTCTGGGAGTTTGCAAGGAGATTATAAATTAAATTGTACAGTGGAGAACAAGCAATAATACATACCCTTTTAAATGTTAATTTTAAAATAATAAAAAGAATTGTAAAACCTCTCCTGGTAAAAATGATACTTTGAAATGTGTTTCGGGTACCATTTTTCTAGTGAACTGAGATCTCACTATGTTTTCTTTATTATTCCTTTGGCAATTAATCTTATAAGCCATTCTCTGGTGTTTTAGTAAGGTCAGCAGCTACTCTAAATGACTGCCTTTTTTCAAATGTGGCTGCCAAATTTTCATGTCAGATAAGTATCTTCTGTCTGCAAAGAACACGTGGTCACTTCTATTACAGAAACATTAGCTATTCTATCTCTGCTCACTGTGTTCATGTATCAGTGCTCCCTCCTTCAAGGAATGATTGAAAACTTGGGGAAGAGGCTGTTGTGCACATTGTCAGGGAGCTCTTGAAACTTTTTGTACCTTAAAAGACAACATTTTCTCAGCATTGCCCTAAGAATGCTGGAGAGATGTTTTTAGCTTCAATGTGGGAAATTGCTGAGACTAATAACTGTCTTATTTTGCATTCTGTTAACATGCCCAGTGTCGCTGGAACTGCAAGATGGCTGTATTGGCTGCAGTTAATATGTGAATAAAGCATACAATAAACAATAATATTCTTAATAATAGATATCCAGTACATAAAATTAATAAAACATGAAGGTGTTGAAGAGTTCCCTAAATTCTGGCTGCAAAGGAAGGTTGAAGGTTTGGGAGTGCTCAGGGCTGGGTTTCACTGGTGCTGTAGGTTCAGAGGGCTGGCACTGAAACAGGCTGGTCTTTAAAAGCAGTGCTCACAGGTTCTGTCAGTGATGTCCAGGCTCTGTGTTGTCTCACATCTGCTCATGGTGCTCTGTCTACAGGGCCACATCCTTCTTACAGCTGTGGTTTGGAATGGTACCTATGGAAATAAGAAGCTGGGGACAGGATTTGACATTGCTGGCCTTTTTTTTAAAAGAATTTAAGAGGAAAAACCCGCAGGCATAAAAACCTCAAACACATTTAAGGGTGGAATTTTTTCTGCATGTACTGATTGGGAATTACCTGTGAATTCTCTGGGAGTTCTGTATTCAGGACTTTCTGTACTTAGGAAGGATGTGTGATTTTCAGCATATATGTTTTAGGATGCTGAACACCTGCTCTAAGTGCACAGTGAAGTTCAAGTTTCAGCCTGCAGGTAAGATAGGTGCCTTCCATAGCAAATACACAAGTAATTCCCTGTGTTCCTGAAAAAGAGGAATAAGCCTGAAAGCATTATTAAAAAGGTAGTCAGTTCCCTTTTCTGTCCTTGGCAGTACTAAGACAAGAGCATTTTTGATAAAGACATGTAAAACCCGGTGCTGGGAATTGCACTGGAGCTGCACGGCTTTTGGCGCTCCCGTTGCTCTCATGTATGCTCTGCCAGGCAGGTGTGGGAAGGCCAGTTAGCAATCCTGCAGGGCTGTGGGTGCCCCTGGGCCTGGAATAGACTGAGTTAGCAATCCTGCAGGGCTGTGGGTACCCCTGGGCCAGACTGAGTTAGCAATCCTGCAGGGCTGTGGGT
>JAIXNV010001066.1:0-14948 GCA_020917445.1 Riparia riparia
GGCCAGTAACTGGTGAACCTACACTATGAGACAAGGGAAAAGTAAACCCAAGGAAAAGGTCACAAGGAAGTCTAAGAAGGGAACTGTTAAAAGTATCCCTGAAATCCTGATTGAAAGTCCTTTGGGGTGGATGTTAGAACATTGGGAGGAATGTTTGGTGAGAAGAAGGAGGTCTAAGACACAAATGATTCACTACTGTATCAAAGTGTGGGGAGAGTAGAAGTACGGGATCATGTGATATGGCCTGTCTTTGGAACATTTGAGAAATGGATTTGTATGGCTTTGGTGAATTATGTGAAGGAGGGAGGGAGTAAGGAGGAACATGAGTATGCACAAATCTGGGGACAAATCGATGCTAGACTTCTGCCAGTGAAACTAAGGGGTCCGGGAACCACCTCGGGTGATAGGTGGGAGCCTTTAGATAACCTTCCCCCATCATACCTTGTACCTTCACTCCCTCCCCTTACAAACCTGGGAAATCCACAGGACCCCGTGGGAGCAGGGTTCCCCTTGGGACAAGGAACCCCCAGCCCCGCACCACTACCCTCCGCCCCTCCTTTGGATACACAGCCCCCACAAGCAGTGGCTCCGTTCCCACTGGCCGGACTCCCTCCTCCACTGGAACCCGTGCCGGCTCCCCGACCATCTCAGGGAATGCCACAAGCTCTCCCGACCCCAACCCCTCTCCTCGACACCCAGCCGCTTGAGTTAGACTTAGCGGCATTCCTCAGCCCTCCAACCCCCGCTCCACCGGTTTTATTAGAAGCTAAGCACACTCCACCCACAAGGAGGACTCGGAGACAGTTAAAAAGATTAAACGAGGTAGAAAGTGAAGGGGAAAGCAATAAAACTAACCTCTTCCCTTTAAGGGAAGTGCCTACAGCCTCCAGTGTTATTCGTTTTGTAAATATTCCGATTAATACTTGCGATGTAAGAGCCTTTAAGAAGGAAATGGGAAAACTTATGGATGACCCCTTGGGAGTATCTGAGAGGTTGGACGAGTTTTTGGGAACCAGTATTTATTCGTATGAGGATCTCACAGCAATCCTAAGGTCTTTGTTTAATACTGAGGAGAGAGAGATGATAAGGCAAACGGGGATGTGGGAGTGGGAACGGAGGAACCCTCAGAGTACGCCTGGGGATCAGAAATGGCCAAGCCAGGATCCTCAGTGGAATGCACAGACCAAGGAGGGTAGAAGGAATATGATTGACATGAGGAACATAATAATCCAAGGAATTAGGGATGCGGTACCTCGGGGACAGAACCTGAGCAGGGTATTCAGAGAGTGTCAAGGGAAAGAGGAGAGCCCTACAGAGTGATTGGAGAGATTAAGGAAAAGTCTCCAAGTATACTCTGGGACGGATCCCGATTCTCTGGTGGGGGAGGTGCTGCTAAAAACCCAATTCGTGGCGAAATCATGGGAGGACATATGGAGGAAATTAGAGAAAATTGAAGGGTGGCAGGAGAAGGGATTGCAGGAATTGTTAAGGGAAGCTCAGAAAATATACATGAGGAGGGATGAGGAGAAGCAGAAAGCACAGGCAAGAGTACTGGTAGCGGCCGTGAGAGAAGCCCAAAAACAGGAGCGTCCCCAAAACCCAGGAAAAACCCTGAGGAGGGGACCTTCGAAAGGACCAGTCCGTCTGCAAAAAGGGGCCCCTGGGAATCAGGAAGAGGGACCAGAATGTTTCTATTGTAAGAAAAAGGGGCACATAAAAAGGGATTGCAAGAAAGAAATACAAGATGAGAAAATATTTAAAGAGGATTAGGGATGTCAGGGGCTCTTCATTTTAGGGTCCTTAACATCAAGGGAGCCCTTGATAGCCCTTAAAATTGGACCCAAAGGAACAAAAATGGACTTTTTAGTGGACTCTGGAGCTGAAAAAAGTACTTTTAAAAAGTTGCCTCCAGGGTGCACGGTGAGTAAAGAGTTTATGGTGGTAATAGGGGCTAAGGGAGAGCCTTTTAGGATTCCCATAGTAAAGAATGTAGAAATTGAAGCAGAAAATATTGTTTAGGGGATATGCTGTTGGTAGAAGAGGCTGATTGTAACCTGTTGGGCAGGGATCTGATGGTTGCCTTAGGAATTAACTTAATCGTGAGAAATTCACAATTGGTCGTCAGTATCTATAAACTAACCTGTGAGGATGAGGAGAAAATTAACCCCGAAGTGTGGCATACGGGGCGGGAAGTCGGGAGGTTGGACATGGACCCAATTTCAATTGAAATCAAGAGACCGGGGAACCCCATAAGGGTAAAGCAATATCCTGTTCCCTTAGAAGGGAGGTGAGGACTGAAACCCATAATAGATGACCTAATAAGCAAAGGAATTTTGGAACCATGTATGTCCCGACATAATACCCTGATACTAGCCATAAGAAAGACAGATGAGAGTTATAGACTGGTGCAGGATCTGAGAGCAATAAATGAAAGAACTAAAACTCGATTTCCTGTGGTTGCAAACCATACACACTTTTAAACAGGGTCTCCCCTGAGGGTACATGGTATAGTGTAATTGACTTAAATGATGCATTTTGGACCTGTCCTTTAGCTGAAGGCAGTCGTAATTTTTTTTGCATTTCATTGGGAAGACCCTGAAACAAATCATAAGCAACAGTTGAGATGGGCTTCCCTGCCTCAGGGCTTTGTGGATTCGCCCAACTTATTTGGACAAGCTTTAGAGCAATTGCTGGGTCAGTTTTCCCCTAGAAAAGGGACAAAAATCCTGCAATATGTAGATGACTTGCTGGTTGCAGGAGAAACAGAGGAAGAGGTAAGAAAGTGTACCATTGAGTTATTGAACTTTTTGGGAGAAAAGGGTTTAAAGGTATCAAAACAGAAATTACAATTCACAGAGCCTGAAGTGAATTATCTTGGGCACTGGATTATTAGGGGAAAGAAAAAGCTGGACCCAGAAAGAGTGTCTGGTATATTAGAATTACCTCCCCCAAGGAACAAAAGGCAAGTACGCCAGATATTGGGAGTTCTAGGATACTGCAGACAATGGATAGAAGGGTACAGTGAAAAGGTAAAATTCCTATATGAGAAATTAACCACAGAAAAGGTAAAATGGACTGAGCATGATGACAAGGAATTACAGCGACTAAAAGAAGCCCTGATAGCAGCCCCTGTCTTGAGCCTCCCTGATGTGAACAAAAAGTTCCAGTTATTCATCGATGTAAACAATCATACAGCTCATGGGGTCCTAACCCAAGACTGGGCTGGGGATAAAAAACCCGTAGGTTACCTTTCAAAATTATTGGATCCTGTAAGCAGGGGATGGCCCACATGTTTACAAGCTGTAGTGGCGGTTGCCCTATTAGTGGAGGAAGCCAACAAGATTACCTTTGGAGCTCCCCTGGTAATTTATACCCCACATGATGTGAGAACTATTTTGCAGCAAAAGGCAGAGAAATGGCTTACAGATGCAAGGCTCCTGAAGTATGAAGCCATTCTCATTCATGCCCCTGAATTAGAGTTGAGGACAACAAAAGCTAACAATCTGGCAGAGTTTCTTTTTGGGGAAGCATCAGGAAGGCCCACCCATAATTGCTCTGACTTGATAGAATTGCAAACAAAGGTGAAGCCAGATCTGGAGGATGAGGAATTGGAAGAGGGAGAAAAGTGGTTTGTAGATGGCTCAGCCAGAGTTATAGAAGGGAAAAGCAAGTCAGGTTATGCTATCATAAATGGGAAAACAGGGGAGGTAATTAAATCGGGTCCATTAAGTGCATCTTGGTCAGCCCAAGCATGCGAGTTGTATGCAGTTTTACAGGCTCTAAGGGAACTGAAAGGAAAAGTAGGAACCATTTTTACTGATTCCAAGTATGCTTTTGGGGTGGTACACACCTTTGGAAAGATTTGGGATGAGAGAGGATTAATAAACACTTGAGGAAAAAGTTTAGTGCATGAAGATCTGATAAGACAGATCTTAAAAGCTATAAGAGAACCAAAGGCTATTGCCGTTGTATATGTAAAGGGACATCAAACAGGACTGCAGTTTAGAACTAGGGGAAATAACTTAGCTGATCAGGAAGCAAGAAGGGCAGCTCTTCTCACACTAAGCATCCCTGAAAATCCCAGGGGCGACCCCCAGGAATTTCCCCCACATCCCACTGAAAAGGAGATTGAGGAATTCAAAAAGATAGGGGGAACATTAGAGGAAGGAAAATGGAAGCTACCTGATGGTCAAGAATTAATCCCCAAAGCCTATGCCTGGAGAATACTAAGGAGATTGCACTCCCAGACCCACTGGTGAACCCAGGCATTAGCTGAACAATTCCTAAAATTTCTTGGATGTAAAGGTATCTTTGAATAAGCAAAACAAGAGGCCCAGGGCTGCATGATGTGCCAGAAAATCAATAAGTCTAGGATCAGGCAAGTCCCACCGGGGGGACGTCCCTTAGCGTACCGCCCCTTTGGGAGAATTCAGGTAGACTTCACCGAATTACCAAAAATTGGAAGACATAGGTATTTATTAGTAATAGTGGACCAATTGACCCACTGGGTGGAGGCATTCCCAAGCTCCCGGGCAACAGCCCAGAAGGTAGTACGAAGGTTATTAGAAGAAATAATACCTAGATATGGGATCCCAGACTTCATTGATTCAGATCAGGGAACACACTTCACCTCCAAAATCACAAAACATCTGGCGGATGCCCTGGGGATCAGATGGGAATATCACACACCCTGGCATCCCCAGAGTTCGGGACAGGTGGAACAAATGAATCAGACATTAAAAGCTCAGCTATCAAAGCTTATGCTAGAAACTAAGATGTCACGGGTGAAGTGCCTACCCTTAGCACTCCTGAACATTAGGACACAACCCCATTCAGGATCCGGTCTGTCCCCTTTTGAAATGTTATATGGAATGCCATATGAACATGGAATGCCAGTGGGACACCCCCGAGTGGAGGATTGCCAGATCCAGTCTTATCTTGTCTTAATCAATAAAAATTTACAGGGACTCCGGAAATGCGGACTAATAGCACAGAGCACACCCTTGGGATTTGCCATTCACAAAATCCAGGGGACAAGGTGCTGATCAAAGCGTGGAAAGAAACACCGTTATCGCCTCACTGGGAAGGACCTTTCCTCGTCCTTCTTACCACTGACACAGCTGTGAGAACAGCAGAAAGAGGCTGGACCCACTCGTCTCGAGTAAAAAGAATTGAACCACAAAACAACTCTCTGCAGTGGAAAATCACCTCAGCTCCGGGAGATTTAAAGCTGAGGATTCACTGAAAAACCCAATGACCAGTGCCTACCGGCTAAGTTGTAACCAAGCAGGGTGTCCCTGCTATCCTTTTGTTCACTTTAAGTGTGGGTATTGCAAACACATTTGGGTGACTCATTGTGACTGGGGAGCCAAGCCCTGGGTTTTGTGTGGAAATTGTTTAGAGGAGGAAAGGAGGCTCACAGACCTTTTTCTACACATTGCCATGGAAACGGGCCTTTTGGAATTAGATTCTTTTGAGTGGTTCCACTTCTTCACAAACGGGATAAGGGGAAAATTGAACAAAAAGGCGGAACCACAAGTAATTGAGTGTAGGAGGACAGTAAAGGTACCCTGCATAGCCGACCAGATAAAATTGGCCAAGTGGGAACAGCACAAAAGACAGTATGCTCAGAGAAGCACCCACGGGGGCCCGGAAGAATATCCTTGCTGCCAAGAAGATGGTTTACCCCGCCGCTGGTGGCAACCCGGGGGGCGAAGGGATGGGCAGAGGGATACGCCTATGGGTAACCCTGGTGATCCTGAGCCGAGCCGTGTACCTCACGAGTGGCCTCCCCAATCCTCAGGAGAGAATGGGGAAAGAAACTGACCCACAGGAGACTCGGCTGGAGCCTACCTGGGGCCAAAACATAGAACCTAGGGTACACCTTAACTGTCCAAAAATGCAAAGGGGGGAAAACTACAAACATAATCATAGTGGGCTCCAAATTAACAAAACAAAAGAAAAAGCCAATCACCCAATGGCAATGTCTAGGAAAAAGAGAGGGCTAAGTAACATACCCATAATCCCCATATGTAGAGATTGTAATAAAACTGTGTGAATTGGGGGTAAACAGGAATCTACTTTTGCAGGATATTTACAAGTAAACAGATTGTGTTAAGATAAAAGCAAGTTAGAAATGTGTACCCTCAATGGAAAAACATATTGGGTAGGACAGAATGAAAAACTTCAAGCAGCTTCCCTGAACAATGGACCTATCCTTACTAGATTTATTAAGCGATAACGATGAAAGATTTTGTTTAAAACTAGATAAGGTATTCTGTTTTTCTAAAGATGAGGAAGGGTTGGACCCAGAAACTAAGATAAAAAGGGTAGCCTTGGAGCTGAAAAAGCAAGAATTGGAGGCTAAAAGGAAAAGATGGAGCAGGAGAGAATGAGTACACTCAGCGAACAGTATGAGCAATTAGAAAGACAATCTAGTGACTGGAGCTTATCTGCCTCTAGCAAAAATCTCTTTTTGGATCTAGTACAGGAGATTGCCACTGAATTAGGACAAACCAACTGTTGGATTTGTGGGGGTTTAAAATCAGCTGAAAGATGGCCCTGGAAAGGGGAAAGCTTAGCTCCTGAACAAATCCTAAGATGGGATAACAAAGTGTTAAAAACAATGACCCGACCCGAGGAATGGACCTTAGATGAGAGAATAATAGGGACCATTTGTATCAGCAGGGAAGGGAGCGCATACATTGAGACCGTGGGTTACACCCCATGTCTATCCACGTTGACAGTGAACTCTAACAATAAGATTAGAGTGTGGCAGCCCGAACCACCAAATGGGTACTGGAGCAAAGAAAGAAAGAGAGGATGTAACTGGATAGAAGAAATTGAACTATGTGGGCATGAATTAGCTAATGCTAATCCCTACTATTCCCTAACAGACCTTAAGGAGTTTTGGGAAAAGCCAGAAAATGTAGACATTAAGTGGAAAGCCCCGAGTGGAATTTACTGGATCTGCGGGAAAAAGGCTTATAGCCAATTACCCCAAAAATGGAAAGGATCCTGTACCCTGGGGATGATCAGACCCTCTTTCTTCATGTTACCCAGATCAGGCAGTGACCTGCTAGGGGCTCCATTATATGAGACTCTCAGTTGAAAAAGACGAGAGACAAAAAGGGAACTCCCGCAGGCAGGAGGAAACCAGAAATGGGGGAATGAAGAATGGCCTGCAGAACGCATAATAGAATACTATGGCCCCGCTACATGGGCACAAGATGGAAGTGGGGGTTACAGAACTCTGATTTATTTGCTAAATCGACTAATCCGGCTGCAAGCTGTGGTAGAGATAATTTCCAATCACACCTCAGATGGGTTAGAACTCTTAGCCCGACAGCACTCGCAAATGAGGGCTTTTGTTTACCAAAATAGAATCGCCCTAGACTACCTGTTAGCAGAGGAGGGAGGTGTGTGCGGGAAATGCAATGATTCAGAATGCTGCATAGAGATTAACGACTATGGAGAAACAATTAGAGGTTTGGCCGCCGAAATTAAAAAGGTAGCTCATGTGCCAATATAGAAAATGGAATTCCATACTTCAGGCTTCCTGGTGGGACCAATTGTTTGGGGCAGGAGAGTGGTGGAAGAAAGTAGGATTTTTCATTTTATGTTCAGTGGCTGGGTTAATCTTTCTACCATGTCCAATACCCTGTTTTATCAGACTAATTCACAGAGTAGTCCAAGGAATGCAAATTGCATCACTACCTATGGACCCTGAGTTGGCTTCAGGGAGACTAAGTAAAAATAATGCTGTTTCAAAAATCATGAAATTAAATGAGAAGAAAAGTAGAGCTGCAGAAGTACTCACAAAATTTGAAGCTCGAGTACAGGAAGGGAATGTAGAGAATACTTATTGGGGTGAATCGGAAGAAGGAATACCGCATGAATAATAGACAAGGAAAAAACGGTTGGTTAAGAGACTTTTTTATCTTGAAAGAGGAAAAAAGGCTATAACTGGAACACGAATTAAATAGGTGCAGATAGAAGGGGGGGGATTGTGATATATGTCCTAAAGTTAATTTGTGTTAAAAGATCTAAGATGTAATTCACCCCTTATAAATATAACTTCTATTTCTAATCAAATCTACTATGGGTTAACTGAGACGAAAGCTGCACGGAGAGGGGTACAAGGAATTTCCCTTTGCCAGAGATTACACAAGAGGGACACGAGAAACTATGCTAAGAATTACACAGAAAGGGACAGGAGGATACCTCTGCTGGGAATCGTTAATAGGAGAACAAAGACAACAGAGAAGGGAGATGGAGAAACTGGAGAACCAAATGATTACATCAGATCGATATCTCATCCGTCTCCTCCCAACATTAACAACTCTACACAGCACCTGGACATGACAATTAAGGACATTGTCTCCCTGAGCAAATCCTTTCAAACACCAGAACCCGAACATGAATATCTAATGAGGCTGCCTCGGAAGAGGGAACCTCGGAGCCCCAATTTTCTCTCAGTGATCCAGTGTATAAAAAGAGAAAGCTCCAAACCAGATGTGAACTTGGGGGTTGACATACTGGCAGAGTGTGTTACCGCGTTCACCCAGCGCCTATCCTGGGCTCGACACTGTCCTTTTAATTGTGGCTATCAGAGACTGTCATTTTGTCTCTCAAAAAAATTCTAAATTTTGATTTATAGAATTTGGTCCATCATATTTATTACACATATTATTCATTCTTTATACTTGTATGCACTTCACTTGTTTAATAAAATAGTGTTTTCCACTTTTCTCCAAAGAGGTTTTTTTACCAGACCGGTTGGAGGGAGGGGCCACTTGGGTTTGCTTCCCAGAGGGATCCTATACAGGGGTTTTCTCCCAAATTTGTCCCCAAACCAGGACACAGAGCAATGACCACATTAAAGCAGATAGCGTGCTGGACAAAATCAGAATTGAATGTGACCAGTCAAATTTTAGATGAGCTATTAGCGGATGGTAGCAGTGTTAATCATGCTGTTTTGCAAAACCGTACTGTGATTGATTTTTGCTTTTAGTACATAACCATAGGTGTGAAGAGCTTGAAGGAATGTGTTGCCTGAACCTGTCTGACCATTCTGGATCAATTCACAAAAAAATTGCAATTAATGAAGAACAAATTACATGATTTAAAAGAAAGCAATGATGCATTTAGAGATTAGTTAAGTAGCCTTGGGATTACGGGATGGCTGAAGTTTGGTTTTAAACAAGTGTTTGTTTTATTATTCCTTGTATTAGTAGAATTATTAGTACTAAGTTGTGTAATGTCTTGTATTAAGAATATATTGCATAAGACAATAACTAATGCTTGGCTTGTGCAAAAGAAAAAGCAGGAATTGTAGAAGGATTTCTGGAGATAGAAACAGAGAGGCCTTGCAGTGTTGGGAAAATGCTGTTTGCCTTAGCACTCCAAGGTCAAAGAGTGTGGGAATGAACCCTTGGCCCCTGAACAAAGTTGTGAACAGGTAACTGCAAAGGAATGCTTTATGCAGATAACACTAGCCAATAGTATAGCCTCTTAGGGCTCGTAAGAGGTAGCCAATAACAAGTAGCAAAATGCCGTGTGAACAGCTTATGCACAAGAATTAGATGTATAAAAGAACCCTGTGTACCCTCAATAAATGAGCATTCACCATTACTTCTGTGAAGAGCGTGACTGACTCTGGCTACTCCCCGAGACATCACCTTTACAGGAGTGGTTTGGAATATTCCCAAAACTTCAGGAAATTCAATCTGATAACAGATCCCACTTCACTGCTAGATTTGTACAGGAGTGGGTAAAAAGTGAAGGAATTAAATGGATTTTTCACACCCCTTACTACCCTCAAGCTAACGGGATCATAGAAAGGACCAATGGTCTCTTGAAATGACTTCTGAAACCACAGGAGGGAAATTGGGATGTCCGGTTATGGGAAGCAGTTAAAGGAGTGAATGGTAGATGGGGACTAAACGGGTGTCCCAAAATCACTGCTTTCTGTCCAACAGCTCCAAGCATGATTCCTTCACTACAGGGACCTGATGATCCCAAGAATCCTGCACATTACCCTGGACAACCAGTTCTGGTGGACCTTCCTACTGTAGGGGAAGTACCCCTAGTACTAAAAACCCCTCTGAATAAATATGCATGGGTAGCCTCTGATGCCCTAGGGAAAGAGCATTGGATAAATCCACCCTGGATAATTCCATCATTCTAACCATTGTCTCTGCCTCCTAGTGGCAGGATTTTTCTGTTTTTTTACTTTTACAGAAGAACCCTGAGGGACATGAGGATCATCTGAACCATGATAAAACTGGTGACATTTTTCTGCATCCTACCACAATACCACAGCCAGGATTCTTCGGAGTGTCCATGGTCTGAAGCTATCATCAAGCACACAAATGCTTTAGGATCTTATCCCAAAGATCACCATCCAAACCACGCAACTGTAGTGCAGCATGGCTCTGAGGCATACCATCTAAATGAATGGGGATGGGATCGGAAAGTGTGGATCACAACCCTAAATGGAACAGTGGGTGAAGTAAATATGATAGCATGCAGAAAAGTGGAAGGATCTCTCCATGAGAAAGCCTCCTCCACTACAATTGCTGGAAATTTTTTAGAAGCAGGTGGAAAATCTATTTGTATATCCCTACAGCAGAACTGTGCCCTACAAAGGAGTGGAACTGTACTAAACAAATTCCCCTTACCCTCTGCTGCCATCAAGAGTATGTGGGAAATTACACTTCAGGCCCCAGAACCAACAATATTGCAATTCCAAGGGATTGTAATAATGAACCAACTGATTGTTGGTATAGTTTTGGTTTTGTCAAACCAACTTATGTGACATGCTGTTGGCAAAATAACTTGACGGATCCATTGGGTTTTAAAGGTCTACTTTACAAATTTAAGATGAACCCTATAACAAAGCCCACACTGAGTACAGTAGTCACCCCCCAACAGGTGAAAGAGATTGAAAACCCCTTTTTTCAATATGATACTGAATGGCCCTGGTCCCAAGATTTTGTTCATTTTACTGGCTCCATGGGAAATGTGGAAGACTTAAACCTCCCAGCTGTTGTTATGCATTCAAATCAGGTATATACTAGGCAGGAATGGGAAAACCAAAAAACTTGGCAGCTTTGAGTTATAGTGGGAGATAAAATTATTAGTATAGGGTGTCAAATTATTAATGGAACCACCTATAGTAAGGCAACCTCCATCAATGTTGTGACAAGCCAAATATATAAGCACAAAGAGGTCTGCACTCACCCAAGCATGCAGGATTGTTGGCACAATTTCACACTAGCACAAACAGTAGAAGTAGTTTGTCTTTGGGCCAAAAATACTCAAGGGCTTTCTTTTAAATTTAAAATAAATGTTATAGCCTAATTTACTGCAGCTTATATTACCATCACTCCAACCCAACCACTGGTTATGCTTAGCCCAAGAATTTCTGAAATCGGACCATGTATAATTAGGAAGACAGGACAACACCAAATACTGTTCAATCCAGCATGGTCTCTTAAGCAAGCCAAATTTCTGATGCAAAATAATGTCTCAGAAATTCAGCCAGCTTGTTCACCTTTCTTGCAGACTTCCTTTGAAGGTTGGACAGCCTGGTTGCAAAAGTGGAACTCTTTTAAAAAGCAGACATTTAGAGGCATAACTGGTGTTACGGGAACAGGATTGGGAACTCTAAATAGATTTAGAAGTAATACTGAATAAATTGGCTGCCACAACTAGAGACCTGACTAAATTACAACAACCACTACTGTTGTCCTTCTTGGCTTTGGGAACACATCAGTGGTTGTTATCAAACATATAACCAAACTGGGAAAAGGTAAATGTGTATGACCATAAACTGGTAATTGATGCACTCAGTGCTACACAAACCAATGTTTCTTTGGCCCTCAGCTGTACCCAGGCTCAACTATGGATGCAGTCAGTTGCTGCCTCTATTATAAGAGAAGGTGAAGAAGGCACTTTTCCTACTGAAATATGGAAAATAATTTAGCAGAATGCCACTGATTTTGAAAGAGAATTCCAATCCTGGTGGAACTTAGTGAGTTTTACTTACAACCCCATTACAAACACAGCCACAGTTTTTGTGTTATCCATACGTAATGCCTCAGTGCATTTGGTATTCCCTATCATTGCATTAGGATTGAATCATGATGGAGTTATTCTCTATCCTTCCGAGCATAGGGAATGGGCCCGTCAAATTGGTGAGAAATGGCAAACTGTTAACTTAGAGTCCTGTATTGTCTGAGAACAACAAGGGTTTATCTGTGAAAGTAATGCAATTATAGCTCAAGATATTTGTCTGGACACAGAGCAAAATACCTGTCATTTTGAAATTCATCCTAACGAGGTTTCTGAAACAGTCCTTATATATATAGGTTGTGCATGCTTTAGAACAACTTGTGATATGGTGTCTGTAGAAAACATAGTAGTATATACAAAAAATCATTCAAATTTTTGTGCTTGCAATTTTACTAAAATCACAGGATGTGATTTTTCTTATAAAGCTCCAGTTACCTCTCATTACCTTTTGCAATCAAATTACACACTGATTCACAAACTATCACCTACTCCCATTGGAATGGACCTTACTCTGGTATAGCAATTGTTGCTTCACTAGGACTTAATAGAAATTTTGGAAAAGATCAAGAAAGATGGATAGAAAACCCAGGTAACTATTCATCATAATGTGAAAGAACTACATCGTGTTATAGAAAGGGTAAGAAAAGATGTCGAGCACAGGAGGTGGGATACTCTTTTTGGGTGGTCACCAACTGCCACAAGTGCCTTGAACAAATTGTGTCATCCCATCATTGTCCTTTTGATTTTAGTTTTAATTGGTTTTCTTTTATCAGCAATTTTATTCATTATAAATTGGAGAATGATAAAACAGGTAACACAATTTATGTCCATAATTAATGCTCAAAACCTAGCAGATGTCCTCTCCCCTATGGACATCCTCAAGGTTATTGACACAAGGGGATTGTAAAATTTGAATGTATGTTTTGATATGATTTTCTTTTGTAATCTCAGGAAAATAACTTTTGATTTTTTGTGATTTGTTTTGAAAGAATTATTTTAATTAATACTGATTGTTATAATTGTTTTGATTATTTATGATCTGTTTAATAATTAGATATTTGTTTATTGTTTCCTTTTCCCTTTCTATTTTTCCTTTCCCTTCTTTCTCTCTATCTCTCTACATGCTGTCTCTGTTCTTTGGGATATACTACCAACGCTGACGAGTCCTGAAGACTTCACAAGGACACTGTGAAGCTCCCTTAAAGAAAATCATGAGTCACGGGGTGATGTAAGAATCAGTCTGAAGTTCCCCTCATTTGCCTCACAATTGTCGTAAGGACCCCGAGGACCCCACTGCAGTTCTGGCCTGATCCAGGTGGATGCTTGCCAATCGTCTGCAGGTGCATTTTCCTGTGTCACCACAGCAGTGCACTGGCTTTGAGCAGTGGAATGGCAGTTCTGCACCTGAAGATTGCACCTGCTTCATGCTCCCAGCTTCACGCCAATAGCCTTTGAATTTCCCAACCTCTTGGCCAAGTGGACTTTCTGGGGTAACTCTGGTGGTCCCCCACGGAAAATCCTTCATCTGCTCCACAACCACTGTGACAGACGGAGATCAAAGCCCCCTCCCAAGGACTGAGACTGAGACCGCTGTACAAAGCTCATCTCAAGGACTGAGACATGAGACCCCTACAACCCCAATATAGGGGGCTGGGGCTGACTTAACCAAAGTGAGATGTTTGCCTGCAAGTGTGGTCGTTGGACCAAGAAGACAATGGCTCTCACTTACTGCTGAGAACATGGACTACCTGTTCCCCCTTGGTGGCTTCAATAGACTTATTTGTATTACTTGTTCCCCCCACAATGGAGGACTGTAATAAAAACCACTGAGTAAAACAGCAATTTTGAGAGAGACTCTCCCCAACGTGAAAGGCGGACCCATCAAACGGAACACCAGGATTTCGTCTCCACCTTTTGTAGCTATATCCCATTTTTCCTCTCTCTCTTTCTCTGTCTCTTTCTCTCACTCTTCATCCCTCTATCACATTTGCTATGGTCAACCAATAAAAAGTGTTTTTATTGATTTAAAATTGATTTAAATAAATCAATTTTAAATAAATAAAAATCAAAATAAATAAAATTTAAAAAAAATTGTTTTGATTCATACTGAAATCCCCTCTGTGCTGTGTTTTGCACTCTGAGATCAGTAAATGAACCATTATGACCCCCGCTTTTATGAGAAGATCATAATAAGAGGCAGCAGGATCATGGAGTGCAGGCCCCTGCCCGGCACAGACAGCCCAAAAGTGGCTTGAATTAAAAATTGAAAAATCAAAAAATTTTTGCATGTGAATATCAAAAATTGAATTGGCTGACAAGAAGTGCAGGGAGAGGGACGGAAGCTTGCCCAATTAATCTTCATTGAAATTGCAAGTTTACATTTCCTTTCTCGAAAGGAAATCTTTTCTCCAAAATCTTGGAAATAGGGAACAAGGTCTAACTCAGGAAAGAACATATGATGAAAAACAGTGTGAATGAAAACTGACAGAATTTGGAATTGGAGTGAGAGAGGCCACGTGGACTGAGATGAAATGAGCGGCAGTGAAAAGGACCAACACTTGACAAAAGTACTCCAATTCAAAAGCTGAAATCAGGCAAGAAATGGAAAAAAAGGAAGGAGAGGAAAAGACGTAGAAGAAATTCAGTCTTAAATTGAAAAAGGGAATATTTTGAAAGCATGTAAAAAAAATGAAAGTGAATGGGATGACAAGAAGTACAGGGAAAGGATCAGGAGCTTGCACAAGTAATCTTCACAGAAATCTTGAAAAAAGAGAACAATGTTTAATAAATGCCCAGGAAATGAGATATGCTGTGAAGCAGTGCGAATGAAAACTATGGGAAAATTTAGAACCAGAATAATTGAAACCAAA
>JAIXNV010001067.1:0-11453 GCA_020917445.1 Riparia riparia
AAGCCTCATGGAACCCATTCTGTACAAATACATACTTACATCCTCAAACATCTCTTCTTTCCTACAAGTTTGCATTTGTGACTTTTAGTAGCTTGTTTAAAGCCTTACGAGAGTAAGGATCATAAGCTCTTCCTTGGTACCAGTGTATCTCGGTCACATTATACCTACGTGGTATTGCATTAACTCTTGTTATGGTTCAGGTAATTACTACAATAGTTACAACTTTCTACATAATGTCCATAATAACTATTAGTCCTTTCATTTGTTGTTCCGAGTGAGCTTCAGCTTTAGTTCATTATCGCCTGGTGTGACTTTCTAACTTCCTTCTGGGGCTTTCTTCACTCAGGAGTGATGGATCCAGGCCTTCTGTTCTTTGATCTTGATTGCAGTGAAGGCAGTGAGGAGCACCTGGAATGATCCTTCCCACTGTCGTTCCAAGGTCTTTCCTGCAAAAGCCTTAACATACAGCTAATCCCCAGGTTGTACAATTATGTACTGGCCCATCTAGTTCTCTGCTTTGAGTTCCAGCCACATATTTCTCAATTTCTCTAAGTTGTTTATTTAGGGCCACTGTATCTCGAAATAAAGTGTGGTCCCCTGTCTGAGGATATGGTGGCTGGAACTCCAAATCATGGTATTATCTCTTACAACAGCGCTTTGGTCACCTCTCGGGCCTTAGCTGTCCTGGCAGGAAAGGCTTCTGGCCATCCTGAAAAGGTATCAGTTAACACCAATAGGTAACGATACCCTCCCTTCCTGGGCAGTCCTGTAAAATCAATTTGCCATTGTTGCCCAGGTCCACAACCTTTCCCAGTTTGTCCCACTTTAGGCTTTGGGGTATTTTTAGGGTTAGTCCAGAGGCAAAGACTACACTGATGAGTTACTTGGATCACTGTGCCCTGCAATTTCCTGGCCATGATTCTTTCTTTCAAATGGTTATACAGGGCATCTCTTCCCCAGTGTGTTTTCTCATGTTCCTTCTGTACTAATGACCACAACAAATAGGAGGGTACTACAAGTTTCCCTTCTTCTGTTACAGCTCATCCCTCCTGGGTATAACTTGCCTTTTTAGCTTCAATAGAAACTTTTCCGTCTGGAATCAATGCTGCCTCAACAGCCTTATCGGGTACTTCACCTTTTGCTGCTTCTTTTGCCTCTCTGTCCACCAGCACATTCCCTTCTTCCAGTTCAGAGCTCACTTTTTGGTGTGCCTTTATGTGCACTATGGCTACTCTCTCAGGTAGCTGTACGGCATCTAATAGCCTCAGTATCTCTTGTGCGTGTTTAATACTCTTGCCTTGTGAATTCAGCAGTGCTCTTTCCTTCCAGATGGCTCCGTGAGCATGAACCACCCCGAATGCAGACCTTGAGTCCCTGTAGATGTTAATGGTCCAGACTCTATTACTTCCTTGCTTGTGGTAACTGCATACCCAGCACGTCTTCTTCCACTGATGACATAGCTGCTTCCATCAGCAAACAGGTCTCAGCATCCTCAGGCGGGGTGTCCTTCAGATCCTGGCGGCTGGAGGAGGTGGCTTCAATGGTCTCCAGGCACTCATGGATCACTGGTTCTCCCGTACTCCCGCTGAGGAAGGAAGCTGGGTTCACAATGTTAGCTACCACAGTTTCAACATCATCTTGTTCAGAAACCTCTGTGGGGAGAGCCAATGTCCCCCTTTTGCCTCAAGGACTGCAGACATCATGTGAGATACTAGCACAGTCATCTTCTGGCCTAGGGTGAATTTGCGTGCCTCTTGGATGTTTATTGCTACTGCTGCAACTGCTCTGAGGCACCTTGGCCATCCTTTAGCTGCTGTGTGCAGTTGTTTGGAAAGATAGGCCACTGCCCTCTGGTACGGGCCTAAGTTCTGTGCTAATATTCCCAAGGCAATCCCTTGCTTCTTGTGGGAAAACAGGAAAAATGGATTACTCACATCTGGAAGTCCTAGGGCTGGAGCTGACATAAGGGCTTTCTTTAGTTGGTCAAAGGCTTGAGGTGCTTCTTTTGTCCACTGAAGATCTCTGCTCCCTTCCATGATCAAGTCATACAGAGGTTTAACAAGCAACCCATAGTTATAAATCCACAGTCTGCACCACCCTGTCATGCCTAAAAGGTTCTTAGTTCTTTCACTGTCTGAGGTTTCAGGGTCTGGTGTATTGCTTCCTTGCGATCCTGCCCCAGAGTCCTTTGTCCAGCACTCACTTCATAACCCAGGTAAATAACTGTTTGCCTCACTATTTGGGCTTTCTTCTGGGATACTCGATACCCCTGCAGGCCTAGAAAGTTTAGGAGGCTTACCGTCCAGTCCACGCATGTCTCCTGGGTCCGGGTGGCTCTTAAGAGATCATCCACATTCTGGAGTAACTGTCCTTCTCCTGGTGGAGGTTCCCAGGACTCTAAATCCTTGGCAAGCTGCTCCCCAGATATAGTCGGGGAATTCTTGTACCCCTGCGGTAAGACACCATGTGAGCTGAGTTTTTCTCTAATTTTAGAGCTTTCCTACTCGAATGCAAACATTTTCTGGCTGGCTTCATGGAGAGGGAGGCAAAAGAAAACATCCTTTAGATCTAGAACAGTAAACCAAGTTAGTTCAGGTGTTAAATGGGTTAACAAGGTGTAGGGATTGGCAACCACTGGATACAAGTCTTCAGTTACCTTGTTAACAGCCCTTAAATCTTGTACTAATCTGTATGACCCATCAAGTTTCTTTACTGGCAGAATAGGAGTATTAAAATCAGATTGACACTCTCTCAGTAGTCCTAGCTGCAGGAAGTTCTCAATAATTGGGCTAACCCCTTCTATATCTTCTTTCTTTAGGGGGTATTGTTTAACCCTTACTGGCTGTCCTCCCTCTTTAAGCCTGGTTTGACTGGGAGTGCATTCTTTGCTCTTCCTGGTATATTGGAGGCCCATACTCCTGGAAATACTTGATCCATTATTTTCCTAAAATTTTCCTTTTCACTTGCCACTTCAATTTCTTTGGTTATTAGCATTAAGCTTAACAGTTCTACATATTGTTGATCCTTTACCTCCAAACTCATTTCCCCATTTTTGAATATTATTCTTGCTTCCAGCTGCTCTAGCAAATCTCTGCCCAAAAGTGCAGATGGAGCATTAGGCATGTATAAAAATCGATGGACACCCTACTGTTTACTTAATTTATGCTTCAATGGTTTGCAAAAATAAGCTCTTTCAGATTGGTCAGTTGCCCCTTTTACCATAACATAGTCATTGGTTACAAGTATTGGGGCTTTATTCAACACAGAAAATGTTGTTCCTGTATCTATCAAAAATTTTACTTCTCTTTCTTTGTTCCCCAGTTTGACTATAACCAGAGGGTCCCCTGGGGTAGGGCCCTCCACTCCCCCTCAGTCCTCCTTTACATGAGGCACTACTTTTTCCTTTTCCTGATCACCTTTTCTATGTTCATCACCCTTTCTTAATTCTGGGCACTGGTTTTTCCAGTGACCAAATTTCTTGCAAAATGCACATTAATCTTTTCCTAGTCGAGGTGGTCCTTGTTTTGGTGGACCTTGCCCACGTTTTCTCTTTTCTCCTTTTTTACTACTGCTACTAATTTCTTCATCCCTTGTTTATATCCTTCTTTCTGGTTACTAAAAACTTTTTATGCTTTATTTAGTAAAGTTTTTAAATTCCAGCTGTTTGGACCCCGGATCTTTTGGAGTTTCCACCTGATGTCTCCTGTGGACTTTCCTAAAAATAAATTTATTAATTGCTATGTTCCTTCATCAGATCCAGGATCCAGGGTGGTGTGTGTCGGCGCATTGCGTCTCGCAGGTGATCTAGAAATTCAGAAGGTGTTTGAGAGGGGCCCTGTTTGATAGCATATAAGGCTGACCAGTTTATGGTTTTGGGGATTGCTCTTTCTAGCCCTTTTAATATCAGTTCTTGGTATCTCTTTAACTGACCTAACCCCTCATCATCATTGGGATCCCAACCTGGGTCTTGAAAGGGAAATGCATCTTTACCATCCTCCTGTGTTGTCCTACAATCATCCTCAGCCAGATCCCCAGCCACTTTCAAAACTAATTGCTCCTCAGTTTCTGTTAAGGCACCAAGTAGCAGTTGCAGATCTGCCCAATCAGGTGAATGCTGCTTAATCATAAACTTCATTTTCTTAGCAACCCCTATTGGATCACTTTGATAGCCCTTAGCAATCCTTGCCCAAATTTCTAAATCAGTTGAAGAAAAGGGAACTTTAATCAGTTTTGTTTCCCCATCAGAGGTTATTGCTTGTCTTAGAGGTGCTTGTATTGTTGCCCGATCCGAAGAAAACACAAACAACCGAAGTCGTTTATGCGGTGCTTTATTGAGGGCCCGGGAGTCCGTGGACTCGTGTCCAAAGACAAGACCCCATCTTTACTGAAAAATCACAGGGTTTTTATATGTTTCCTTACATGATTTCTTCATCATTACAGATTCCTACTTCGCTTCTACTACCTGGTACAATTATCTCTCTGACATTTAGGTTTCTGCCAAAGGTACATTCCTTAGATAAATGGATACACTCCTTAGCTACACTGCTTACATTACAAAATTTGCTACAAAGTTCATCTGTAGGTTACATGCGGCCTACTAAGCCTTAGCATGACTACTACTACTCATGTCAACTACTGTTAACTACTGTCAATTCTTAACATTTGCTACTAACTTAATACAGTTTATTGCATAAGATATATACAATGGCAACATAATTCCCCCCTTTTGAGCATTCTTCAGTCTTCTGCAAGAATGCTCAACTCTTAGTTATCGTTGGGTCTTTCAAATGCTGGATTTTCTCGTCCGAAGGTAACTTCATACTTTGAAGGGGGCGGGTACTTCTCATCGTTTCTTGTTAAGGCCTTCATCACTCTTCTGGTGACTCTTGCTTCTCTTTGAATGACTCCTAAAACACACTTATACACTAACCAAATGATTAGTAGTAGAACTGCAAATAACAGAACATTCTGTATTACTGACGATACCCATCCGGAAACTGAAAGTCCTAAAGATTTAAAAATTTCTCCAATCCAATTATGTTGCGCCTCTTTTTCAATGTCTCTTGTTTTGAATTCAATTGTTTCCAATTGGGAAATATCTTTTTCCACTTCTAAAGTCATGTTTGGAATATGGATGCAACAATGGTCAACTTTTGATTTCAAATACTGACACACACCATGCTCTTTTAACAGGAGCATATCCAATGCCATCCTATTCTGCAAAGTCATTCGAGATGTGGCTTGCAATTGCGAATTCATATCTCTGAATCCTTTCTTAGTAGCTGCTGCTAATCTTTCAGTTTGCCCTAGCAATTTGTACAGCATTTCTCTGTTCCTAAAAGCAGCTACAGGTGTAAAGAATGATTCTAGAACCCACCCAATTGCAACTCCAGCATCAGGTTCGTGCCATTCATCTGTAACTTCTATGTCATCTCCAATTTCTCGTTTCATTCTTCCTCTAATTTCTTCCCAAGTTAAATTTGACTCTTTCCAAAAGGGGCATAATGTGGGAACTCCTAATGTTATCTGGGTTACCGGGCCATCTACTGGCATATGAGTAGTCCAATGTCCATGTCCTGTTACCCAGACTAAGTTTCCGGGACTCCTTACAGTAGTAGTTTTACAATCCCATCGGCCTTTAATTTTCCCTTTAAGTGAATGGTTATATCCTCTACACTCACATCCCCATTGTAACAAAACTTTTACTGGCTCTATCCCTATATAATTCTTAGTATCACAAGTAAGGATCTGAGAACAATTCCATAACCCTACTGCTTTCTCTTCCTGGCGAAACCTGTCTTTCTGCAATGATTTCTTCCCATAGTCTTGTTCTCTTTTTCCCTTCCATTCTATGCACCATTTCACTTCTCCTAGGTAACTATATGTTTCTAACAAACTGGGTCCCCAAATACTTTTCCATTCCTCCATGGTGGTTATTTTAGTATCATTCTGACATACTTCTTCTTTCTCATATCTGCTCTTCCATACCCTAGATATTTGGCAAGGATACGTTGTCTTTTCAGGTACTACTAAACACCTTCTTGGTATCTGAGGGTTATCCCATGCATAATAACCTGGCATCTGTTCACACTGCTCTTTGGATACTCTAGACGAACCTAAAATTGCACATACAGTTACCCATTCCTCTTTTTCTTTGGTTTCAACTTTGCAATTCCACGTAACATTTACAGTGGCATTCGGCAATCGTCCCACAGGAATAACTCCCCATGGGATTGGTTCTCCTGCTGCTTTTGGGAATGGCAAGCATGCTGTAATTCGGGATACGTTTTGTACCATTCCAAAATCTCTGATTAATCCTACTACTAGGTTCTCATGACCTTTTCTATCTAGATCCGTTTTTATTTCGGGCTGTCCCGTCCCTTCCATTACTTGCCTTGGGCTGTCCGTCCCTTCCATTACTTGCCTTGTCACTCTTCTTCCTTGAACTTTTGTTCTTTGTGCATCCTTATCCCAAACTGTGACTATATTGGCTTCAGAATAGTCAGCACTTTTCTTCCAGGTTGTTTGTGTATTCCGGACTTCAGTTTCCTGGTCATTCGTTACAGGACAGGTCAGGTTCCCATCTATTCCATTTATGACATCATTCACTGGTTCGGTAGCTGCAACTACAACAGAACCGTTAGCAAGAATGGGTTTCGTTATTACCAGTAACAATATAATCAAAAATGCTACTTTCTGCGAAAAATCATCTGCGTTGGGGAGACTAGCTGGGTTTCCCATTGTGCTGGGACTTTCTTGACCCGAGTGTAATGGATCCATGCGTCGATTCCTTCGACCTTTACTGCAGTGTAGGTTGTCAGGATCACTTGCCGGGGCCCGTCCCATGTCTCCTTCAAGGGATGAGTGGACCAATTCTTCACATATACTCGGTCTCCTGGTTGAATGTCATGCACCGGGTTTTCCAGTGGCATGGGTCGATTCCACTGCAGGGTTCCCCTTAAGGCATTAAGAGTTTTATTTAATGACATGACATAACTAAATATTGTCTGATCCCCTTGCACATGCAAATCTCCTTTCAGCACATTAGCATGGTATGGTTTCCCATATAGGATTTCATATGGGCTAACTCCCAATCGCTCTCTGGGTTTAATTCTGATTCTGAGCAATGCTAATGGCAATGCTTGTGGCCATTGTATTTTTGCTTCTTGACAGATTTTCTTAACTTGTCCCTTGATTGTCTGATTCATCCGCTCTACCTGGCCACTGGATTGAGGTCGCCAAGGGGTGTGTAGGTCCCAAGATATATCTAGCATCCTAGCAACCTCTTGTACTACTCCTGCTATAAAATGTGGACCTCTATCTGAGGACAATCCCAATGGCACCCCAAATCTAGGAATGATTTCCTTCAACAGTGTTTTGACTACTTCCTTCGCTTGATTTGTTCGACAAGGAAAAGCTTCAGGCCAACCTGAGAAAGTGCATACATACACTAAAAGATACTTGTAGTTCTGTGCTTTTGGTAATTCTGAAAAATCTATTTGCCAGTAATCTCCTGGTTCGGGCCCTACTTGTAATTTCCCTAACTGGATCTGCTTCCTGACTATTGGGTTGTTCTTCAAACAGGTTGGACACATGGCATTCACCCGTTTTGCCAATGTTAACATCTGGTTAGAAATCACTTCTCTTTTTAGAAATTTTACCAATGCTTCTGCTCCCCAATGGCATTTGTTATGTTCAGTTTCCAAAATAGTTTTCATAATTCGGGTGGGGACCACAACTTGTCCCATACTTGTTACATACCATCCAGTTGCATTCTTTTGCGCTAGCAGCAGTGAGGCTAGTTTTTCATCATCTGGAGAATACTTCGGTTCCTGGATCAAATGTGGAGTTACGGGACTCACCTTAGTTGGTATCAAGGCCATTTGGGTCCATACTTCTCTGGCCACTTCTCGTGCTGTGACATCGGCTAGTCTGTTTCCTTGATAGATCTTCCCTTCTTCCTTCTGATGACCCCTCACATGCATTACCGCAACCTTCTCGGGTTGGTGTACTGCATCTAGCAAAGCTAGAATTTCAGTTCTATATTTGATAGCAGTTCCTTGAGAGTTCAACAACCCTCGTTCCTTCCACAGGGCACCATGAATGTGCACAACCCCAAAAGCATATTTAGAATCAGTCTATATATTCACTTTCTTTCCTGAGCTCAGCATTAGGGCTCTAGTGAGTCCAATAATTTCAGCTCGCTGAGCGGAGGTTCCAGGGGTCAAGGCCTTTGCTTCCACTACGGTTGTAACTGTTACCACTGCATATCCCGCATACCTGGTACCGCTTTCCACAAAGCTGGACCCATCGGTAAACAGTTCCCAATCCGGGTTCTCCATTGGGACATCCTTCAAATCAATTCGGCTGGCATACACTTGTTCAATCACTTCCATGCAGTCGTGTGCTAGTTCTCCTTCTTCCTGCTCACTGCGGAGAAATTCTGCTGGGTTAATATGGTTAGTCATTTTTAAATCCACATCATCCTGTTCTCTCAGAATTGCTTGGTATTGTAGCATCCTGCTGGATGAAAGCCAGTGACCCCCCTTTTGTTCCAAAACTGCCAGTACCATGTGAGGCACAAATACCTCTATTTTCCTCCCCAAAGTCAATTTCCTGGCCTCCTGGATAAGGATCACTGTGGCCGTAACTGCCCGCAAGCATGACGGCCAACCAGCACTTACTGCATCCAGTTGCTTCGAGAAATATCCCACTGGACGTTTCCATGAACCAAGTCTCTGGGCTAGCACTCCCAGTGCTAGTTTCTGCCTCTCATTTACGTACAGCTGAAAGTCTTTATTCAAGTCGGGAAGGCCTAACGCCGGAGCTTCTTTCAGGGCCTGTTTCAGGTCTTCAAAGGCCTTCTTCCTCTGTCGGTCCCAGCTTAGCTGTGGTTCCTTCAAAGCTTCATATAATGGTTTAGCTAGAAGTCCAAAATTCAGAATCCACAACCTGCACCATCCCACCATCCCCAGAAAAGACCTTAATTCCTGATGGTTCCTGGGGAGGGGAATAGCACAGATTGCTTCCACTCGATTGACTCCCAACCGTCTCTGCCCTTGGGTGATTTCGCATCCCAAATAGATTACACTTTCTTTTAGTAACTGCGCTTTCTCCTTTGACACTCGGTAGCCAGCCTGACCCAGCATGTTCAACAAAGCAATAGTCAATTTCAAACACGTTTCTTTTTCTTCTGTTGCTAGAAAGATATCATCCACATACTGGAGAATGACATAAGAGAAAGGTGGCTCTCTTACCTCGGTAGTCTTCCATTCCTCCAATTCTTTTGCTAATTGATTTCCAAATATCGTTGGACTGTTTTTGAAACCTTGAGGCAGACGAGACCAGGTGAGCTGTCTCTTCCTTCCAGTGTCAGGGCTTTCCCATTCAAATGCAAAATATTTCCTACTTTCCAATGCCAGAGGGATGCAGAAGAAAGCATCTTTCAAATCAACAACAGAGAACCATTTAAATTTTTCTGACACAGATGTCAACAGAGTATACGGATTGGCAACCACTGGGTGAATGTCTTTTACAATTTTATTAATTGCCCTTAAGTCCTGCACTAACCGGTACTTACCATTCGGTTTCTTAACTGGAAAAATAGGAGTGTTAAATTCTGATTCACATTCCTGCAAAATCCCTTGTGCTAAAAATTGAGTTATTAAAGGAGCAACACCTTTCCTAGCTTCTAATGTAATTGGGTATTGTTTTATTTTGACTGGCTCTTCTCCTTCCTTTAATTCTACTACCACCGGCTGAGCAGCCTTTGATTTACCAGGGCTCCCCGTTTCCCATACCCAAGGTACCACAGCCAGATCCACTTCAACAGGAATGGGAGAGGGATCAATTTCTTTTATTACAAACAGTTTGGCAATTTCTTCTCCTGGAACCTCTAATTTTACCCTTCCATGCTCAAATATAATTCTGACATTCAATAATGACAATAAATCTCTGCCCAATAATGGTTTGGGGCAATTAGGCATATACAAAAACTGATGATCCAACTCCTTTCCTCCAAATTTCAAGTTTAATGGTTGTAAAAAGGGTCTTTCTTCCAATTGTCCTGTTGCTCCCACTACCTGTATGGTAGTATTGCTAATAGGTCCCAGTCTTCTATTTAAAACTGAATATGATGCCCCAGTATCAACAATAAATTCTTCTGGTTTTCCATCAATGTCAATTCTGACTTTCATATCCTGCTCTAGTCAGCTTTGATTCTGATAGTTTCCCAAAACTAATGCTTGAGCAACACCTTCTGGATTCATGGGGTAACCTGCTGGACTCTTCACTGGCACTCCTGGCATTCCTCCCAGTCCAGCTTTTACTGGACACTCATTTTTCCAGTGTCCTATCTGACGACAAAACGCACACTGATTGGGAGCAATCCCTCCTTGCTGGGGACCAGAAGGGGCCATCCCCCGTCCCCCGAATCCAATATTCTGGAAGCCTGCCCTGCCGCGTCCAAAGCCACGACCGCGCCCAAAACCACCTCTGCCTCTTCCTCTGTCGCCAGCTTGCTGCATTATAGCTAATATATTCGCCTGCTGTTTCTTAGCTGTTTCTTTTTCTCTATTATTATAAACTTTCCAAGCCACTTCTAACATTTTGTCCAAGTCTCGAGTTTCATGTCCCTCTAATTTCTGCAATTTCTTACGTATGTCCTCCTGTGTCTGACCTAGAAAGATTAAGGCAAGCTGCAATTTTCCTGCTTCACTGTCAATTTCCAAATCAGTGCAGCGTCTAGCAGTTTCCTTAAGTCGCTCTAAAAATGCTGAGGGTGATTCATTCTTATCTTGTCTAACCGTATACAACTTTGACCAATTTATAGTTTTAGGCATTCCAGCCCTGATTCCTTCCACCAACAATTCCTGATATTCCCTAATAGCTTCCCTCCCTGCAACCTCGTTCGGATCCCATCCCGGATCGTCAATTGGTACCAGTTCATTTACAGTTGTTCCTCCAGCTAAATGCAGTCTAATCATTTCTCGAGCGCGCTCTTTCATTGCCCGCAACACCATCTCCTTTTCAGTGGAATCCATTAAGGTATCTAACAAAACCTGCATGTCATTCCAATCTGGATCCTGGGTTTTAATAATCATTTTAACTACTCGTGCCACTCTTTCAGGATTCTCACGGTAACTGCCTGCTGACTGTTTCCAAATCACCAGATCTCCTGGGGAGAAGGGTACTTTTACAAGCACTCTCTCTCCTTGGGGCCCCATAGCTTCCCTTAAAGGGGCGATAAGCTGGGGTTCCCCGTAATTTTTACGTCCCTGTCTCGTTCGCGCCGCGAGAGGAGTATTTCGCCGAACAGGGGAAGAGGTTGGGGAACGTATAGTAACCTTTTTAATATTTCTTGGCTTTACTGTTACGCTCGCTACCTCCTCCTCCTCCTCCGAGCTACTCTCCGGTAACGGTGGATACAAAGAGGAATGAGGTGAGACAGAGGG
>JAIXNV010001068.1:571-14943 GCA_020917445.1 Riparia riparia
GCTGGCGCTGACAAATGTCCTGGGCCATGTTCCTGCTCTGACCATGCCACCAAGGGCACAGAGCAGCCTTCTCTCTGGGCCACTTGCCTGTTTTCAATGCCTTCCACAGGCGCTGGCCCTGCCCCACAAGGCCTGGGCTGAGTCCTGCCCCTGCACGCTCACACAGGCTGAGATGGACACGGATGGTTTCTGTGGCAGGCTCTCTCAGCCCAGCCCAGCTCCCTCCGAACTCTGCCAGCTGCCCTGAGCTCTCGGCAGCACCAAGGGCCTCTCCCCAGCACAGCCCAGCCGGCTCTGGCCCCACAGCTCTGCTCAGGGCAGGCTGCTCTGGGCAGGGCCCCACGGCCTCAGCCCCTCGCAAGGGCAGAGCAGCAGCTGCAGCTCAGACAGGACTCAGCCCCAGCCATGGGGAAGGTGCTGGGCCAAGGGAAAAGGAGGCTCCCTGTGTGCCCTGCTCCCCTCTCCCTGAGGTGCTGAGAGCTCTGCAGCCCCTGCTGCCATCCCATCTGCCCAGGCCAGCACAGCAGCCCCGGCCTTGGGGCCCTCAAGAGCTGCTCCTGCTCCAGGCCCAGGGCCCATCCCAAAGCTGGGGCAGCCAGAAAGCTGTGCCCATTTCTGTTCATTCCTGCTCTGATGAGGGTGGATCCTCAGGCCTTTGGAGGTTGCTGATGAATTTTACTACTCCAGATGCCTCTTCTTTCTTGAACTCTTCAGTTACGGAGTTCAGTGAGAAAAGCTCATAACAATTGTTCAAAACAACAAACAAGAAAAGTGCCTGGGAATGATTGAAGTTTTCAATTCTTTTGTGGTTAATTAGACTGATTTCAGAAGTGTATTCAGGTGAATGTTCTATATTGAAAACAATGCAGAGAGAACTGTTTTGTCCTGTTTTCTTTTCCTTTTTATCGATTGATATCAGCAATGTTCAACTGATATTGACGTCCAGCACCTTCTTCTGCAATCTGAATAGATGTAAAGATCAAGACCCTTCATGGCTCACAGTCAGACTTTGTCTCCAACCCCTCCCCACCAATTCTCTCATCCAACCTCAGGCACTCCTATGGATCAAGAATGGTGTGGCCATCAGAAGCAGGGCTGTGATTCTTTCCCTGGCCTCAGCACTGGTTGGGCAGCATCTCGAGTGCTCTGTCCAGTTCTGGACCCCCCAGTTTAGCAAGGACATGGAGGGGCTGGAGCGTGTCCAGAGAAGGGCAACAAATCTGGTGAGTGGTCTCTAACAGAAGTCCTGTGAGGAGCAGCTGAGGGAGCTGGGGTTGTTTATCCTGGAAAAGAGGAGGCTCAGGGGAGGATTCATCACTCTCTACAACTCCCTGACAGGAGAGTGCAGCTAGATGGGGGTCAGGCTCTTCCCCCAGGGAACAGTGACAGGACAAGAGGTGGCCTTAAGCTGCAACAGGGGATATTTACGCTGGACATTAGGAAATACTCTTCCCAAAATGGTGACTGGGCATTGGAATGGGCTGCCTAGGAGGTGGGTGGGTCATCGTCCCCGGAACTGTTTAAGGTATGACTGGATGTGGCACTCAGTGCCATGGTCTGGGGAACAAGGTGGTGTTGGCTCACAGGTTGGACTTGATGCTCTCCAAGGTCTTTTCCAGCTTGGTTGATTCTCTAATGATGGTGACACTGCAGGGCCCTGGGGAAGCAAGGGGCCATTGTGACACTGCAGGGCCTGGTGGCACTAAGAGGACCAGAGAAACACTGTGTATGACATGGCACAATAAAGCCAAGGGGCCACTGTGACACTGTGGGGCTAAATGCAAGCAAGGAGTCCATGGTGACAGTCTGGGGCCTGGTGGAACCACAGAGGCCTCTGTGACACTGTGGAACCAAGGAGATTATTGCTGTGCTGCCAGACCTCATGGAACAAGGGATCCATTGTGACACTCCAGGGTCTTGGGGGCCCAAGGCACCATTGTGACACTGTGGGGCCCAAGGATCCAAGGGACTTTGTGACACCAAGGGATCCCATGGAACCAAAGGCACACTATGACACTGGGAGGCCTCATGGAATCATGGAGACCATTGTGACAGTCGAGGGACACAAGGAACCCTGGGGACACTAAGTTGGCTGGGAGTGTTGATCTGCTGGAGGCTAGGAGGGCTGTGCACAGAGCCCTGGACAGGCTGGATCCAGGAAGCCAAATCCAACAATGTGAGGTTTAACAAATCCAGGTACTGAGTCCTGCACTTTGGCCACAACAACCCCTGAAGCCGTGCAGGCTGGGGACAGAGTGGCTGGACAGCAGCCAGGTAGAAAGGGACCAGAGAAGATTGACAGAGAACAGGCTGGACATGAGCCAGCAGTGTGCCCAGGTGGCCAAGAAGGCCAATGGCACCTGGCCTGGATCAGGAGCAGTGTGGCCACCAGAGCAGGGCAGTGATTCTTCCCCTGTGCTCGGAACTGGTTGGGCAGCACCTCAAGTGCTGTGTCCAGTTCTGGGCCCCTCAATTTAAGAATGACATGGAGGGGCTGGAGTGTGTCCAGAGAAGGGCAACAAGGCTGGTGGGGGATCTGGAACACAAGTCCTGTGAGGAGGGGCTGAGGGAGCTGGGGTTATTAATCTTGGAGCAGAGGAGGCTCAGGGGAGACAAGGCAGTGTCAGGGCACAGGTTGGACTTGATGATGTCCAAAAGGTGTTCTCCAACCTGGCTGATTCTGTGATTCTCTGAAACCACCCTTGCAGCAGTTGCAGGATGAACCCTGGGACTCCTCTCCAGAAGGTCCAGCAGCCCAAGTGCCTCAGCTTCTCCTCACAGCCCCAAAGCCCATCCTGTCAGTCCTGCAGAGTCTCTGCAGCTCCTCCTCCTTGCCCAGAACAGGGAGCCCCACAACCAGACACAGCAGCCCAGATGTGCCCCCCTGGGCTGTGGTGCCTCTGGCAAGGGAGCAGCACAAGGCACTGCAGGAGGCTGCAGACAATTCCTGAAGCACTTGAAGGATGATCCTGCTCCCCAGGGGATGTTCCCATGATGCCAGCTCAGAAACTGAAATGGGGTGTGGGGCCAGAGAGGAAAAGACAACCAGGGATGGGCTGTATGCAGGGGAGGGAACAGGGAAGGGCAAAATGAAATTTGTACGAGGGAGGGTAAGGAAAGCACTGGTGGAGCAAAGGAAATGCTCAGGGCAGTTTGGGAGTGGCTGCCAGGCAGCCCTGGCTCTGAACAACAACGTCTGCTGTGGCACAGGAAACACACAGCCCATGGGAACAAACTTTCTGGATGACTTCAGAGGCCACCACAAACCTGAAGTGGTTTCCCTGCTGTCCCCCAGCCCTTCCTGGCCCCAGGGGCTGATGGCATTTGTGCTCCCTCAGGTTCATCTCCCCACACCAACACCATGGGGTGCTGACGCCTGCTCTGGGCAGTGCAAACAGGGGTTCCTGAGCCAGTGCTGCCGTGTCTGTGCCTGCAAGGATGCGGCACCTGTGTGAGCTGGGGGAGAGGCCAGGGCTGCAGAGGGGGGATGTTGTTGGCAGGTGCATGAGGACGCTCTGGGATGCTGCCCTGGGGTGTTCAGCGCAGTGGGGATGGATCAGCCCCTGCTCTGCTGCTCCTTCCCATCTCCCCCAGGGACCTTGCAGAGCCCCAGCCATGCTGTTTGCCCCCACCGTGCCCACGGCCACCCTGGGGCTGCTCACGGGGCTTTTCTCTGCTGAGCATTGGCCTGGGCGTCTTCTGGAGAGAGCCTGGGCAAGGAGCATCAAACCCTGTCTTCCAGTGCAAGATGTAACCATAAAAATGTATTCCATTACCATCTGTTAAAACCTGGAGGGCAGGTTGTTTATCTGTTCCATGACCCATTAGTCAAATCTCTGAGGGGGTTCTTCTGTTAATGGGCCAGCTATTAAAACCAAATGGGGCAGTGTTCTTGATCTCTTCCATGACCCATCCTCCCTCTAGGGAGATATCTTCTGTTAATGGGCCATTGTCTCTCACTGCATGACTGATAAAATTACATCATCCCACTGTGAGATGCTCCACCCAGATGGAGGAGCCAAGCATTCCCACTTGGATATAATCTGAGATTTAAAGCACCAGAAGCAGCCTGTCTTCCAGTGGATTCCCAGAGGAAGATCAGACCCATCGACACCACCACTGGACCTTCAGAGGACAACTACACCCTTCTACAAGATCATTGCTTCAACAAAACCACATCTTTCACTCCAGGAGGACTGCAGCCACAATTTGATCAGACTTCAAGCAACACTCTGACTACCCAGGTGTCAGGTTGGATTCTGAGTCTTATTTTTTGGGCTTTGTTAGTGGTGTCTTTTTTCACTACTGCATTTTTAGTTTAATTTTCCTACTGAAGAACTGATATTCCTATTGCCATATCTTTGCTTGAGAGACCATTAATTTCAATATTACAATCCAAAGACAGAGGGGTTGCATTTTCCATTTCAAGGGAGGCTCCTGCATTCCATAGCAGACAACAGTCTTACCACCCCAAGACAGGGAGCTCCACTCAGATATCCTGAGTGGTCCCTGGGTTGGGATTTTTTGGTTGGGGATGGTTGGAGAAGTGAGAACTCCAAAGTTGGGTGGAAAATGGCCCTTGGGGTGACATTGGGGGGTCCCAGTGGTGGGTGCTGGCAGAGGCAGCCTCGAGGAGCCGAGCCCTGTGTCCCTCAAAAACCCAGAGAGGGGGTAGTGCTGCAATTTGCAGGACCCTCAACAGCTTGGAGAGTGGCAGCGGGCGACTCCTTGGACCCCCTGGAACCCAAAGCAGAGAATAAGGGGAGAAGGGACCCAGGGACCCCAAAACCCCGAGCATCCCTAAATGGAAAATGGAAAAGGGGGGAGCTTTTCAGATTCCTGGGATTCTCAGCAGCCTGGGGAGGACACTGAGACCAGAGACAGGAAATTCCACAAAGGAATTTTCAGGGCTGCTCTTGGTGATTGATAAGCTATTAGGGACTCCTGATGTCTAGTGACTTGTAGAGATGGACTTGAGCAGAGGGACATTCAAACTCAACACACTCATCCCTTGCTTTTGCCCAAAATCAGGATTTCCCATTCCCAAACCTTGCCTGGATGGAGTAGGAGGAGGCTGCGAGGAAGAGGAAGATGCCCTGGGACAGCCAGGCAGGTGAGGAGGAAGTCAGTGCCCCTTTCCCCCTCTCTCCTGCTCCATCTCCCAGCCCAGCATGGCCCCTGGCTGCAGGACAACCCCGCTGCCAACGCCATCCTGCCAGGGATGTGTTGGGAGAATCTCCTTCTCCTTCTCTGTCGCATGGAGGCAAATCCCATCCTGTCCTTGTCCTTCCTCCCCCAGACAAAGAGCTGAGGATGGAGACCAGGGAGGACAAATCCCTGCAGCAGAACCTCGTGGAACAGGTTTTGAGCAGCTCCACGGTGCAGGAATCCAAAGGGGAGGAAAAGTCCCGGAGATCTCACACACTGAGGGGCTCCAAATCCATTCCAGGATCCTCTGAGGAGGAAAGACCCACCCTGTGCCAGGAAGGTGGACAGAGCTTCAGCCGGGGCTCTGAGCAGGTGGTCCCTGAACAGCCTCATGATGGGCAGAAGCCCCACAAGTGCTTGGAGTGTAGGAAGAGCTTCAGCCAGAACTCCCTCCTGATCAGACACCAGAGGACCCACACTGGGGAGAGGCCCTACGAGTGTGGGCAATGTGGGATGAGCTTCAGCCCCAGATCCCACTTGATCTGCCACCAGAACATCCACGCTGAGGAGAGGCCATACAAGTGTGGGGAATGTGGGAAGGGCTTCAACCGGAGGTCCCAGCTGATCATCCACCAAATGATCCACACAGGGGAGATGCCCTATCAGTGTCCTGAGTGTGGGAAGAGGTTTCAGACCAGCCCCAATCTCCTCCTGCACCAGTGGATTCACACAGAGGAGAGGCCCTTCCGCTGCCCTGACTGCAGGAAGGGCTTCAAGCAAAATTCCCACCTCATCACGCACCAGCGCATCCACACTGGGGAGAGGACCTATGAGTGTGGGCAATGTGGGATGAGCTTCACCCACAGGTCTCACCTGAGCCAACACCAACGGAGGCACCAGTAAGGGAAACCCTGGTGTGTACCCCGAGTGCAGGCAGTGTTTTGTGTGAGTCTCCAACTTCATCCCCCATCTGAGGACCCACCTTGGGAAGAGTCTTTGTGACCCACATTTCCCGTGACCCAAGCTGAGGAATCACCTGTCCCTTTCTCTGCCCCTGGCAATGATGTGAGGTGGTCCTGGCCGTGGTCCCGACATTGTATTAGATCCCATCTCAGGTCACTGCCAGGGGCAGGAACGGGACTCTCTCTCTTCCCCAGGGACAAAGATGTCCTTTCCCAGCAGGAGGAAATATGTGGCTGGGAAGAGCCATTCTGTGTTGTTGTAGTTGTCCCTGTATATCATTTCTCTTATCCCTTCTGTTCCTAGTTTTTCCTTATTTTGTTGCTATTACCAGTAAATTGTCCTTATCCCTCCCCGGAATCTTTGCCTTTTGTATCTTCCATGGGATGCTGGAAGCCAGTGAGGGGCAGCTCGGTTTTAGTGGGTGCACAAAATTTGGGAAACCCATTCCTTAATCCCAGCCCATGCAAACCGAGCATCCCAGATGATCCCAGCCCTGGTTGCCCTGGCAGCAGCCTTGGGAGCGGGTCCCTGGCTGGGGGCTGTGGGAACCTCTTCACTCTGGTGCCCAGGGACAGCACTGGAGGGAAGGGCTGGAGCTGAGTCGGGGCAGGTTTAGGTTGGATGTCAGGAAAAGGTTTTTCCCCCAGAGGCTGCTGGGGCACTGAACAGGCTCCCAGGGAAGGGTCACAGCTCCAGGGCTCTGGGAGCTCCAGCAGCGTTTGGACACCACTGCCAGGCCCAGGCTGGGATTGTTGGGGTGTCCTGTGCAGGGCCAGGAGTTGGACTCGAGGATCCTGATGGGTCCCACCCAGCTCAGCCAATTCTGTGCTTCTGGGATCCCATGGCCCTGGGAATGGGACTGCAAATGGTTGCCATGGCAACGGGCTCTGGCTCCAGGCCTGAGCTGGTGTCCATGGAACCACCCCTGGCCTGGGATCTGCATGGAGCTGCCAAGGGACCGACCATAGGAACAGGGGCTGGTGATGGTTGCCATGGAAACTGACCATAGCAACAGGGGCTGGTGATGGTTGTCATGGAAACTGTCCATAGCAACAGGGGCTGGTGATGGTTGCCTGCTAAGGAACCGAACTGTCACAGGCCCTCAGAGGGGTTCCATGGGGACTTTCCAAGAGTCCCCAGGCTGTTCCAGAGCTGGAATGTCACAGGCAGAGACAGGGGTTCCATGGAGACCTCCCAGGGGTTTCTGGGGATGGTCAAGAGCCCTGTGGTCAGAGGCAGTCACAGCCATTCCATGCTGACATCCCAGGGCACCTTGGGCTGCAAAGGCACTGATCTGTCACAGGCACTCACGGGGGCTCCACGGTGACATCCCAGGAGTCCCCAGGCTGCCAAAGAGCCGGGATGTCCCAGACACTCACAGGGGTTCCTGTCATGGGCAGAGTGGGAGCTTCAGGCAAGAGTTTTATTTCTTCCTTGGAGAAACTCTTTATGGGTTATGAGGTGGAGAAATGACACCCAACAGCCACCATGGATCCCCAAACACCTCCAGGATGCCTAGACATTTAAAATTCCATCTAAGAGAGGAGACTGGGAGCAGCTGGATTAAATGCTAGCCCCAGACTTTGTCAAAAGATTATGTCTAAAATATTGGACAGGTAGAATTGAACTGCAATGCAATTTGTCCCACAGGATTAACAATGAAATATACCAGATATATTTATATAAGTACAGGTATGGTTGATTCAGATGAGGATTAGACCGATTTATTCACACCATAGAGTAAATTAAAAAAATAGTTATTTGATCCACAGTATAGGAGCTATAACAATCATCAGAATTTAGTGCTCTAGGAAGCAATTTTGAAGTAAACAGGGCTTTGCGGGAGCCGTTTGATCCCATTCCAGGCAGTCCCTCCTGCTCCAGCAGGAACTGCCTTTCCTGTGCCAGGACCAGGGCAGATCCCACTCCAGGAAAAGCCCCAGGCCAGCCCCAGCACAGTGAAGGCCTCGGGCACAAGTGCAGAGTGCCGTGCTGGGAGCTGTGCCAGGGAGAGCCCGAGGCACCAAAGGCACCTTGGCAGCAGCAGCTGCTTCCAGGCCCTGGCCTGAAGCCTCCCTTGGCAAGGCGGCCTGGTGGCCACCACTGCAGAGCTGCTGCTCCAGGGCTCATTTCTGGATGGGCTCTGCCCCAGCCCACAGAGTGTGAGCTCAGCCCTGACTGTGTCCCAGCCGCTGTGCCTGAGCCCTGCAAAGCCTAAAGGTCACCTGTGCCAGCCTGGCTCTGTCAGCCCCTGGGGTAGGGCAGGGAAAGGCCAGAGAAGGGGCTGGCTTTGGCTGCTGGATGTGGGCTCCAGCAGAGACAAGGAGGAGTCAAGGGAGTGGATGGAGTCCAGTGAGCAGCCCCTTCTCCCCATGCAATCCTGGAATGCTTTGGATGGGAAGAGCTCTGCAGTGCTCATCTCATCCAAACCCCTGCCATGAGCAGGGACATCTTTCACCAGATCAGGTTGTTCAGAGCCCTGTCCCAGCTGGAGTTGGATGTTTCCAGGGATGGGGCATTGAGCACCTCCCCAGGAACCTGTCCTGCTGTATGACCAACCTCATAATCAAAAATTTCCTCCTCATCTCCCCTTATCTGAACCTCCCTTCCTTTAGTTTAAAACCACCACCCTTTGTCCTATTGTGACAGGACCCACTAAAACCTTTGTCCACCATTGCATTTCCAATCAGCCGGGTTTCCATGGCAATTCCATGACAGGTGACCCAGGTGTGGTGTCCCAGGGAGGGCTGCCATGGAAGCAGTGCCCAGCACTGCCCCTTTCTGTCTGGCTGAGCTGGCCTTTGGCCCTGGCAGTGGCGTTTGCTGCTGGTTCCGCGGCACCTGAGCAGCCAGCGCGGCACAGGGCAGGTGGCCGTGGCACAAGCCCCCAGCAAGGGATCCCCTCTGGCTCTGGGCACTGACACCAGCCCTGAGCAAGGGGCCCAGGGCAGGTTTCCATGGCACACAACTATCACAGCGGCTCCAGGCCTTGGCTGCCACGGCACCAAACCAAGGAACGGGTCCCTGTGGCCGCTGCCGTGGCACCTGAGGGCATCAGCGAGTGTCAGTGCAATTGTACCTGGAACAGCCCCGGCACCGCTTTGTCCTCAGGGGTGCCCTGGCAGCCCAGGACAGTGACAGCTCTGCATGCAAGTGGCCACGGAAGCTGGCTGCAGAAATGGGTCCTTGGGGTGCTTTCCAAGGAAACTTGAAGGGATGAGGGATCCAAAGCCAGCAGTGGGGTCAGTGCAGTGTCCATGGCCACAGCCCCTTGCAATGGCCCAGGGCAGGTTGGGATGATGATCCACCCTCACTCCTGGCCCAGGGCAGGGCTGCAGTGCTCTTGGTGGCACCTTGGGCTTGGCACACACTTGAGGAGGGTTTCTGTTTTACTGGGGAAACTCAGGAGTTTTAGATTGCTTCAAAAAGAAAAGGAAAAAACCCTTCTTTGGTTGTGTGCAGCCATGTCTCCAAGAAAAGCAGGTCCCAGGTGAGTGAGGAGAGATTGGATGGGGCTGGGTGATGTGGAGGAAGATTGTCCACACTGGGTCAGACCTCAAGGCACAGCTTCTCTGAGCAGGCCAGACCTCCTTGGGAGACCCTGGTTCAGTATCAACCACAGAATGCTGCAACCACCTCTTGTGTAATGAGAACAGTAATGAAATACATTCTTGAAAATAGGAATACATATTTCTTGGAAGCTTCTTGAAATATTTCTCCATGACTGCAGCAGGAAAACTTCCAATTGAATGGCACCATACCAGAGGGAATTCAAGGCACAGCCAAGGTTTGTCAGGACTTGCTTGGTCCTGATGAGCCCCGTGGTGGATTTGGTGTTAAACCCTGGAACCTCAGGGCCTAAAAGGAGATTGCACAAACCTTTCCAGGAGTGGAAGTCGGAAGAAAAACCCAAAGTGTCTCAATGCCTCAATGGGTCCCACAGAGGTCCATTCCCAACATAGACTCTTCATGGAGTTCATCAAGGATAGAAATGGAGGCCAAGATTGCACAAAAACCTCTCAGAGACTCAGTGAGGAAAGGAAATTCCAAAGTACCTTAAACACCTTGAGTATCTCAAAGTATTAATTAACCTCACTGAGTGTCAATGCAAAGCTCTCAAGGGACTCATTAGAGCAGATTATTGGAGGCCAGAATTGCACAAAAACCTCTCAGACACTTAGTGCCTCAAAGAAGTACTTAAATTACCCCTGAGTATCTTGAGGCATTAATGAGCCCCACTGAGTGTGGTAACTGGCTAAGAATCTCTAGGGAATAATTAAAGCAAATAATTGGAGGGCATGATTGCACAAACCTCTCAGACTCAGTGTCAAAAAGAAGTTCCTTAATAAATCTTGCGCATCCTGAAGTATTAATGAGCCCCACTGATTATTTTACTGTCTAAGAATCCCAAGGGACTAATTAAAGTAGATAACTGAGGCCATGATAACAATTTTAAAAGGGAAACACCAAGTACCTTAAAAGAACTGAAGTACCTTGAAGCATTAATGAGCCCCACTGAGTGTTGTTCCTGACAAAGCCTCTCAAGGGACTAATTAAAGCAGATAATTGGAGGCCATGATTGCACAAACCTCTCAAAGACTCCCAGGAAAAAGCAAAACCAAAACCCAAAGTCCTTTGAATGCTGCCAGGAGCAGCATTCAGGAGCCCCCCAGGGCCATTGCTGACCAAGGCTCCCCAGGGACTCCTTCCAGCACATCCCTGAAGCCACTGGCATGTGAGGGGGATGCTGAGGGCAGCACAAGGGGCTGACAGTGCCCAGCCTTGCTGGGGCTGTGCCAGGAGGCCCCAGGGCCTCAGGACAAGGTGTCTCCTCACAGCCTTTGGTGGCACAGAGGCTGCTGTGCCCCAGGGCACCAGGACTTGGCTTCTCTTTGTCCCCACCTGTCATCACTGCCTCCAGTTCTCTGCTCTGCCTGGGGCCTGGGGACACTTTCTCTGTCCTGTCCCTCAGTGGGACCCATTAAAACTTCAAGGAACTTTGGAGTTGGATTCTGACTGGGAATTCTTGAGAGGTTTCTTCAGCTTCCTCTCAGGGACTGATGTTCAGTGCCTCAGCACAAAGCCCCAAGAGGGTCATTAAAGTCCTTGTGCTGTGTCTGTGCTGATGAGCTGGGCCGGGCTCCTGGCACAGAGGCAGCTGCTGGCAGCCAAGAAGAGCTTCAAAGACACATCTCTCTTGATGAGCAACTCTTCTCCCAGCCCAGCAGGGCTGGGGCACTGCCTGCAGCCACCCCGGGCACAGCACACAGGCACAGAGAGCTTCAATCACTCAGGGCTGGGAAGGAGCTGAGAAGTGACTGCGGGACAATCACTCCCAGCCCTTGACACAGGAACCTCTGGTTGCAGGACAAGGCAGCTGCAGCTCCTGCAGGGATCTCCTAAAGCTGCAACATCTCAATGCCTACAGACTCTGTGAGTACATTCTCTGATTATCTCTTGTGGAGAGCAGCCAGGGGTGCCCAGGGCTGTCCTGCAGAGCAGGGTGCTGCAGCCCAGGGCGCTGTGCTGGGGCAGGGACTCTGCTGCCTGCCAGGGACAGCTCTCAGCCGGCCCGGGGAGCTGCTTCCAGTGCTGGGGAGAAGCTGTGGGGGGAAGGAGCCGCCCTAAGCAGGGCAGGTGCTGCTGCTGAGAGGTGCTGTGTGGGGCAGGGCTGCTCCCAGCTCCAGACCAGCCTGGGCACAGCTCCGGAGGACACTTGCCAAAAGAAGGTAAGCCTGGGATTGCTGTAAAGGTCTGAAGCTTTCCTGAGAGTGTTTCTTTTTCCTGCTTGGAGAAGGATGGAAAAGTTGGGGTGATGATAAAAAGATTTTTGCTTTTTATACATTTTTCATATATTCATAGCTCTGTTAACTACTATTATATAGGTATAAAACTATAATCCTTAATTAATTCCATTCAACTACTATTACATAATTATATAACTATAATCCTTAATTAACCCCAGTGTGCTTCCTACTCTTTCTCTTAGATTTTACATCAAGAAGCAGAGCTTCTAAATACATTTCTAAATTACTGTATAATCATATTATCAGGAATAGGACCTACATGAAGAACATTTTTGTTTTTTTACCAGTGTGTGAGCAGTCATTAAAAAAAGTGGTGGCAAAGATGCCCTTGGACCTACTCCCATGGCTGACCCAGGGATTGTGTAACTGGGACAATTGAATCTCTATTGGATGTTCCTGTTAAATATCCTAATTAATCAATCTTAATAAACTGTTGCAATTAGGGACTGCGTATGCCCCATCCCCACTGGGACCCCTGGAAGCATCCAATAAAGGTTTGGTTTTTACTTTACTATTACAACACAGTTACAACATGTTTTTTTTTTTCTCTTCTGATTATAGGCAACATGAGGATGAGAGAAGCAGAACAAGAATTGAAATCACAGAATCGCAGAACATTGAGTTGAAAGGGGCACACAGGATCATCACAGTAATGTTTCAACATTTACAGAGGCTCCAGAACTGTAACTTTGGGTGGCCAGTCTCTCTGCTGGGAGGCTCCTAAAGGGCCTTCAGTCACTCCTCAGCCCTGGACAGCTCCAGCATCAACTCTGCAGGGCCCAGCAGGGCTCTCCTGAGCTGCCCTTGCCCCCTGCAGACAGAGCCTGCCCCAGGCAGGGCCCTGCAGACAGGCAGGTTTCTGTAGGGCCGAGCCCAGGGCACAGAGGGTGGGATGGGCTCTGTGAGCGCTGGCAGGGACAAGGCTCCTCTCAGCAGGGAAATGTCCAGGCACAGGGAGATGCTCAGGGAAGGAGAGGGGGCTGAACAGAGCACTGCTGGGGCCAGGAGGGCACTGTTGGTGTGTGGGAGGTGCCGTGCACAGCTGGCTACGGGAACACTGTCCTGAGTGCCCGGCTGTCCCTGCCCTGCCCTCCCAGGCACTGCACCACAACATCTTCTCTTCTTTCTGCCCTCCCCTGATCTTGTCACTGTCACCTGGTGCTCTCAGGGAGGCTCTGGCATTTGCAGCAGCTGAGTCAGACACTGCCCTTGGGATTGCTGCCAGGCAGCTGTGTCCATGGGAATGGGGTGTCCAAGCTTGCCTGTAACCTGTGGGGCTGTGGGCAAAGCAGTCCATGGGAAAGGGGAATGAGCTGAGCCCCCTCCCTGACATCCCATCATGGGCACACCCGGGGATCTCCTTGCTGTGTCCTTCCAAGCTCTGAGCTGCCCTCCTGGCTGCAAATCTGTGCCACAGCCTCTGGGAGTTCCCTGAATGTCCCATGGGGAAGTGCAGAGATGCCAGAGCTGAGGAAATGCTGTTGGGTTTGCCAAGGGAGCCGTGAGTGTCCTTGGCAGAAGGGGGTGCTGAGCCCTTGCGCAGAGACATTTGGAGAGGGTGAGACATTCAGAGATCCCTATGGGCAGGGTCTGGTTTATCCCAGGGTGACACGGGAGTGTGATTGTGCTCTGATTGGAGCCAAAGCTGCAAACCCAGGGCAGTTGGGAACAAGCCCATCCAGCCCCTCACCTTCCCTGACCCACAGGGAATCCTTTGCCTCTCACATCTCTCAGTGGCAAACTCTGAGTGCAGAAGAAATGCTGGGGATTCCAGAGAACTGGGAATGATCTGTGAGCAGGAAAACAATGCTAAAATTCCTTCCTGCTCTCCATGCCCTTTAGGAGTGCAGATGGGAACAAGTCTTTCTGCAATATGAGTGATTCCACTGGCAAAACCTGAATATCCACCCTTGTCCCTCTGCCACATGGCCACAATCCCAGGGCAGTGGGGCTGGGATGGCTCCTGGAGATCCCCCACGCACAGGCCTGGCTGCTCCTGGCACACTCAGACAGCACAGCTGGAGCTCAGGCAGGGATGTGGGTGAAGGTTTACCCAGAGCAGGAACAAGGGTGGGTGAGTCACAGTGGGACAGTCTACAGGGAATGGCCCAGGTTTGGCTCAAAGCAGCCTCTGCTGACTTGTCACTGTCCTTTATCCATGAACAGGTCCCCATGGCCAGGCACAGCAAATGTCCAACAGCAGCTCCATCAGCCACTTCCTCCTGCTGGCACTGGCAGACACACGGCAGCTGCAGCTCCTGCACTTCTGCCTCTTCCTGGCCATCTCCCTGGCTGCCCTCCTGGCCAACGGCCTCATCATCAGCGCCGTAGCCTGCGGCCACCTCCTGCACACGCCCATGTTCTTCTTCCTGCTCAACCTGGCCCTCACCGACCTGGGCTCCATCTGCACCACTGTCCCCAAAGCCATGCACAATTCCCTCTGGGACACCAGGA
>JAIXNV010001069.1:0-14924 GCA_020917445.1 Riparia riparia
CACGGGAGCAGCACTGGCAACACCAAGTGCTGCTGCTCCTGGGCACAGCTGCTGTGCCAGCACTGATCTGCCCTCAGCTCTGCACACAGACATTGCTGCTGCAGCTGTAGAGAAGGGAACAAAAGGGGGATCTCTGCAGAAAACTTGGCTGGGAGATCCATGAGTTGGTTTAAATCCAACGAGAATGCAGCCTCCCATTGACAGAGTCTGTGGCCGCAGTGAAATTGGATAAAAATAAACGTGAAATGGAACAAGCCATGACATTTCTTTGTGGACAATATGAAAAAAATATAAAGAAACAGAACCTCCAAGATGAAACCAGGTAAAAGTATGAAAATTTACTTTTATTTAGTGCAATTTTCAGAACTTTGCAAGCATTTTAATGTTTCTGAAACCATCCAGTCGTCAGTCTCCACACTGCAGCCTTGAGCTCCTTGTTCCTCAGGCTGTAGATGAGGGGGTTCAGGGCTGGAGGCACCACCGAGTACAGAACTGACACTGCCAGATCCAGGGATGGGGAGGAGAGGGAGGGGGGCTTCAGGTAGGCAAATAATGCGGTGCTGAGGAACAGAGAGAGCACAGCCAGGTGAGGGAAGCAGGTGGAAAAGGCTTTGTGCCTTCCCTGCTCAGAGGGGATCCTCAGCACAGCCCTGAAGATCTGCACATAGGAGAAAACAATGAACACAAAGCCGCCAGCAGTGAAAGAGGCACTAACAGCAAGAAGCCCAAGTTCCCTGAGGTTGGAGTTTGAGCAGGAGAGCTTGAGGATCTGTGGGATTTCACAGAAGAACTGGCCCAGGACATTGCCATGGCACAGGGGCAGGGAAAATGTATTGGCTGTGTGCATGAGAGCATTGAGAAAGGCACTGGCCCAGGCAGCTGCTGCCATGTGGGCACAAGCTCTGCTGCCCAGGAGGGTCCCGTAGTGCAGGGGTTTGCAGATGGACAGGTATCGGTCGTAGCTCATGATGGTCAGGAGGGAAAACTCTGCTGACATAAGAAAAAAAAAGAGGAAAACTTGTGCAGCACATCCTTTGTAGGATATGTTCCTGGTATCCCAGAGGGAATTGTGCATGGCTTTGGGGACAGTGGTGAGGATGGAGCCCAGGTCAGTGAGGGCCAGGTTGAGCAGGAAGAAGAACATGGGCGTGTGCAGGAGGTGGCCGCAGGCTACGGCGCTGATGATGAGGCCGTTGGCCAGGAGGGCAGCCAGGGAGATGCCCAGGAAGAGGCAGAAGTGCAGGAGCTGCAGCTGCCGCGTGTCTGCCAGTGCCAGCAGGAGGAAGTGGCTGATGGAGCTGCTGTTGGACATTTGCTCGTGCTGGACATGGAGATCTGTAAAAAAAGGAATCATGGAATAGTCTGGTCTGGAGAGGAGTTTCAATAACCCAGCACAGCTTGGTTCCATTTTCCCCCCACTGCCTGCCCAGGGCTCTGCTGCCTGGAGCTGTCCCTGCCTGCAGCTGCTTCCCTGTGCCCAGGGCTGGGCCCTGCCAGTGCTGCCAGAGCCCAGCCCAGCCCTGGGGGCTCAGCTCTGCCCTGCAGAGCCCTCCCAGATCAGGCACTGCCCAGGGGCAGCTCTGGCTCTGCAGGCTCTGATGGCAACCTCAGAGCAACCCTGAGGAGGCTGGAAAAGTGACACTGGTGCTGCCTGCAAGGGACCCTCTGCTGAATTCTGTCATTGCCTGGTTTATTAAGATCTGAAGAAAAATTTCTTTATTTTTCACAACCTGAACTGAGAAATTAATATCAATGTGCAATTTCCCATCCAGGCAACACAGAGCACTAGATTAATAAAGCAGGATTTTCTCTTTTATGCACCCCCTGCCTGTCTTTTCTCCCTGCATAATCTAGTTGGAAATGTTCCGGAGTTAAATGTCATGCTGGGAGCAGTCCTGAACAATGCAGCATCCCCACCACACAAGGAGAACACTTCCACCCCTTACCAGCTGTCTCCTTCCACCCAGATCTTGTTCCCCAGTGCTGGGAGCAGCTCCCTGGGCTGGCTGAGAGCTGTCCCTGGCAGGCAGCAGAGTCCCTGCCCCAACACAGCGCCCTGGGCTGCAGGACCCTGCTCTGCAGGACAGCCCTGGGCACCCCTGGCTGCTCTGCACAAGAGATAATCAGAGAATGTACTCACAGAGTCTGTAGGCATTGGGATGTTGCAGCTTTGGGAGATCCCTGCAGGAGCTGCAGCTGCCTTGTCCTGCAGCCAGAGGTTCCTGTGCCAAGGGCTGGGAGTGATTCTCCTGCAGTCACTTCTCAGCTCCTTCCCAGCCCTGAGTGATTGAAGCTCTCTGTGCCTGTGTGCTGTGCCCGGGGTGGCTGCAGGCAGTGCCCCAGCCCTGCTGGGCTGTGCTCAGGAGTTGCTCATCAAGAGAGATGTGTTTTTGAAGCTTTTCTTGGTTTCCAGGAGCTGCTTCTGTGCCAGGAGCCCAGCCCAGCTCAGCAGCACAGACACAGCACAAGGACTTTAATGACCCTCTTGGGGCTTTGTGCTGAGGCCCTGAACATCAGTCCCTGAGAGAGAGCTGAAAAAAACCTCTCAAGAATTCCAAGTCAGAATCCAACTCCAAAGTTTCTTGAAGTTTTAATGGGTCCCACTGAGGCACAGGACAGAGAAAGTGGCCCCAGGCCCCAGGCAGAGCAGAGAACTGGAGGCAGTGATGACAGGTGGGGACAAAGAGAAGCCAAGTCCTGGTACCCTGGGGCACAGCAGCCTCTGTGCCACCAAGGGCTGTGAGGAGACACCTTGTCCTGAGGCCCTGGGGCCTCCTGGCACAGCCCCAGCAAGGCTGGGCACTGTCAGCCCCTTGTGCTGCCCTCAGCATCCCCCTCACATGCCAGTGGCCTCAAGGATGTGCTGGAAGGAGTCCCTGGGGAGCCTTGGTCAGCAATGGCCCTGGGGGGCTCCTGAATGCTCCCAGGGACTGCAGGTTTTTCAAAGGACTTTGGGTTTTGCTTTTGCCTGGGATTCTCTGAGAGGTTTGTGCAATCATGGCCCCAATTACCTGCCTTAATTAGTCCCTTGGGAAGCCTTCTCCTTAACAACACTCAGTGGGGCTCAGTAATGCTTCAAGGTACTTGAGTTGTTTTAAGGTACTTGGTATTTCCCTTTAAAAACTGGCTCTATGAGAGGTTTATGCAATCATGGCCCCAATTATCTACTTTAATAAGTCCCTTGGGATTCTTAGTCCCTAAAAACACTCAGAGGGGCTCATTAATACTTCAGGATACTCAAGGTTTATAAAGGAACTTTTTTGACACTGAGTTTTAGAGGTTTTTGCAATCATGGCCTCCAATTATCTGTTTTAATTAGTCCCTTGAGATTCTTAGGCAGCAACAACACTCAGTTGGGCTCATTGATGCCTCAAGGTACTCAGGGGTAATTTAAGTACTTCTTTGTGCCACTGACTCTCTGACAAGTCTGTGCAATCATGGCCTCTGATTCTCTCCTCCTAAGCGTCCCTTGAGAGCTTTGCACTGACATTAAGTGGGGCTCATTAATACTTTGAGATACTCAAGGTGTTTTAAGGTACTTTCGAATTTCCTTCCCACACTGAGTCTCTGAGAGGCTTTTGAGCAATTCTGGCCTCCCATTCTCTCTGCCAAGGACTCCATGAGGAGCCTGAGTTGGGGACAGACCTCTGTGGGACCCATTGATTCATTGAGACATTTTGGGTTTTTCCTCTGACTTTGATTTCTGAAAAGGTTTATGCAATCTCCTCTCAGACTCTGAGGTTCCAGGGCTCAGCACCAAATGCATCATGGGGCTCATTAGGAGAAAACAAGTTCTGACAAACCATGGATGTGCCTTGATTTCCCTCTGGTCTGGTGCAGTTCATTAAGAAGGTTTCCTGCTGCAGTTGAGGAGAAATATTTCAAAGAGCTTCTAAGAAACACGTATCCCTATTTTAAAAGGTGCATTTCATTACTGTTCTCATTACACAAGAGGTGGTTGCAGCATTCTGTGGTTGGTACTGAACCAGGGTCTCCAAAGGAGGTCTGGCCTGCTCAGAGAAGCTGAGCTTTGGGGTCTGACCCAGTGTGGACAACCTTGCTCCACATTCCCCAACCCCATCCTGTTTCTCCTCCCTCACCTGTGACCTGCTTTGCTTAAAGAAATGGCTGCATGCAATAAAAGAGGTGCTTTCTTCATTTTAGCAATCAAAAACCCCTAAGTTCCAGGCAATCTCCCCATGTGAATGCCAAGACCAAGGTGCCACCAAGGAGGTTCCCCTTCCCCAAGGCAGAACCATGCCAGGAATGTTTTAGACACACAGGAAGTTCTGCAATAAACACAAATCCAGAGGTGGCTGAAGGCAGAATTTGATCAGCTCCTGAAGGACAGAAAAACTTTGAACTCCTTGCAGCTCAGAGCTCCAGGTGGGTTGTTGGGAGGTGTGTGAGTGAGCCAAGAGTGAGGGGAAGGGCAATGCAGAGAGCCCTGGAAGTGCTGTGTGCAGACAGGCTGTGGGGAAGGGCCCTGCAGCCCTGCCCTGGGCCAGGAGTGAGGGTGGATCATCATCCCAACCTGCCCTGGGCATTGCAAGGGGCTGTGGCCATGGACACTGCACTGACCCCACTGCTGGCTTTGGATCCCTCATCCCTTCAAGTTTCCTTGGAAAGCACCCCAAGGACCCATTTCTGCAGCCAGGTTCCATGGCCAGGGGGGATGTGGGGGGCTGCAGGAGGTCAATGCCCCATCCCTGGAAACATTCAAGTCCAGCTGGGACAGGGCTCTGAACAACCTGATCTGGTGAAAGATGTCCCTGCTCATGCCAGGCCTGGACAAGAGGCCTGAGTGAGGCCTGAACAGCAGGCCCTGAGCCAAAGGTGACCTCTGCATCAACCTTCAACCAAAGGTTATCTTTGTATCTGCTCATTAGTGAAATATGCATGGTCATTAGCACTGTGATAGATGTATCCACTCATTAGTGAGACATGTATTGACCTTTCTGTGTTTAGAAGCCAGACAAGGCCATGAAATCTGACATCTGGCTTTGTTTGGGGCTGGATGGTCAAAGTCACCTCCCTTGGTTCCTCCTTGGGCCCTGGCCAGGCTTTGGGAGGGACCCAAGAGGAGGATGAAACCAGCTGTTCCTGCACTAGAAGTGCTGTCAGTTTGTTTATTCAGCACTATCAGAGCTGGGCCCTTTCCCAGACAGGTTGGAGCCTCACCTGTGGCTGGAGGCACCTGCAGCAATTCCCAGTGTCCGGGAGTGGCTCTGCAGTCCTTGGCTGGGACAGCTTCCCCCAGCTGATGTGTGCATGTGGGTGATGGGAAAGTCTGAGGGGAGCTGGTGATGGATCTTTCTCAATCCCTGCAGGCAATCTTTGGGAGTGATGGTTGGGTGCATTGCTGAGCTGCTCCTTTTGTGCTCCTTTGCTGCTTTGAACTGCAGTAAATGACACTGATTCCTTCAGGTGGTGTCTGTGTCTTTGGTGCTGACCCTGCCCACTGATAAAACAACACTGGCAGAGTCTGGCCAGATCACACCAAAATGTCACTTTTTAAATGTAAATGTGAGGAACCAATCTCATCTGAAATCCGTGGATGAGAAGCCCTTTCCTAGATCTTGCTGGATTTTGAATGGACTGAGGTCAGAGCACCATGACAACAGTGGAGCAGTTGATTAAAAGAGGTTGAACAGCTGGATGTGTTTAAATGCATCCAAAAATTGCATATGGAAAAAGGAAAAGAACTTGTGCGTTTGGGAAGATGTAGATGGATTTTGTTAACAGCACATTGGAAACAGCACCACAGAAGGAAGAATTGGTTTTGGAATACTCCCATATGGAGTGAGAGAGGTTTAAATCTTGAGCTCAGGTTTCTTTGTGCAAGTGAAATATAGTATTATAGTTATTATTAGTAGTAGCTATTTCAAAATATACTGTGATATATATTTTTTTCAATTTAATTAAAAATCAATAATGTGAAAGAATGCTGATTTTTTAGCTTTGGCTTTTATCATGGGTTGGCACAGTTTTGTTTTCTGGTTATAGAGAAATGTGAAATGTTTTTCCCTGCCATCACCCTGGTTTTGGGGGGGAGGACAGGGACCTATCAAAAGCTGGCCGGGATATTGGCAGCTAAGTTGACCAATGGGAAATGTCGATGTGACTTTGGAGGGGACATTTTAAACTAATCTGCTGCTGATGGGTCTCTCTCTCGCTTTGGAATCAGCCATGAGGTGACATCGTGGGCGGTGGGCAGGCCCAGGTCGGGCCCCTGAGAGCTGCTGCCCTCATGGGAGCAGCCTGGGCTGAGCCCTTTCACAGCTTTGTGGTAGCTCTGAACTGTGCCACCCTGGATGAGACTGAGGGGTGGAAAAAGGGACATCTGCCAGCTTCCTCCATCAGCACAGCTTTGCATTTTCTACAGCTCATGCAGCCTGACGCTTGCACATGGCCCATGCAACCTCAGGCAGATTTAACCCTTTCCTAGCAACATGGAGCTTTTAAAGCACAACTCTTCCTTGAGAGAAAGAAGAAAGAAATCAGAGGGTACATAGGACAGACACCGAATGAAGTCAGTTAGATTAGAAGTGAAAGAACTAATAATATTGGAATAGGATTGATGAAGTGGACATTTTTAACCAGACTTCTCTAGGGTAAACCATGGAGAAATTGACTGTTCTTTGCAGCATTTTAGTGATGTTGGGGAGAATGCTATTCTAATCAAAATTGAGGACTGATGCAATTGAAATTTATTTGGGAACTTTAAAGCTCCTACTCCTGGGTTAAAAGGAGGTCTCAGCCTTTGAGACAAAGGTGATTTTAGACTAGAAGTATTCGTAAATAGTACCCCGGATACACTGAGAAGCTCTGCTGAGGGAACATCACAGTCTGTGAAAACTCCGGGCTGCAGCAGATGTGAGACATTGAGAGTACTGGACCTTTTTGTCGTGTGGCAAACATCTTCTTAAAAAAATCTTAGAGAGACTCTTCTCTAAAATGTAATGAGTAATTATGTCTAAATAGTGAAACTGACTGAAAAGCTCAAGTTGGGTCTTTCTATGTTGTTCAATAAGAAAGATAATAGTTTTTAAGAGGAGAGAAGTGTGTTTAAAAGTGTCATTGTGTTTTAGATTAGGTTTTCTTTTTCTCAATTTTTTTTCATTCTTTTAGTGTGTGTAAATAAAACTTTTTTTTGTTGATTTTTTGAAGCTTAAGCTTGCTTTATTTTTCAGTTTTTTTGTGTTTTTTTTTTTTTAATTTTATTTTATTTTTATTTTTATTTTTTCTCCTAATCTCTCCCCTCGACAAAAAGAGAATAAATACTAAAAAAAAGCCCTACATTAATTGGTGTTTCTGCCTGGTTTTATTAAATTTAGACCATTACACCTGTCATGGAAATTGCCATGGAAACCCAGCTGATTGGAAATGCAATGGTGGACAAAGGTTTTGGTAGGGCCTGTCACAATAGGACAAAGGGTGGTGGTTTGAAACTAAAGGAAGGGAGGTTCAGATAAGGGGAGATAAGGAGGAAATTTTTAGTGATTAGGTTGGTGATACATCAGGACATGTTCCCAAGGAGGTGGTCAATGCCCCATCCCTGGAAACATTCAACTCCAGCAGGGACAGGGCTCTGAACAGCCTGATCTGGTGAAAGATGTCCCTGCTCATGGCAGGGGTTTGGATGAGATGAGCACTGCAGAGCTCTTCCCATCCAAAGCATTCCAGGATTGCATGGGGAGAAGAGGCTGCTCACTGGACTCCATGCACTCCCTTGACTCCTCCTTGTCTCTGCTGGAGCCCACATCCAGCAGCCAAAGCCAGCCCCTTCTCTGGCCTTTCCCTGCCCTGCCCCAGGGGCTGACAGAGCCAGGCTGGCACAGGTGACTTTTAGGCTTTGCAGGGCTCAGGCACAGCGGCTGGGACAGAGTCAGGGCTGAGCTCACACTCTGTGGGCTGGGGCAGGGCCCAGGCAGAAATGAGCCCTGGAGCAGCAGCTCTGCAGTGGTGGCCACCAGGCTGCCTTGCCAAGGGAGGCTTCTGGCCATGGCCTGGAAGCAGCTGCTGCTGCCAAGGTGCCTTTGGTGCCTCAGGCTCTCCCTGGCACAGCTCCCAGCACGGCACTCTGCACTTGTGCCCGAGGCCTTCACTGTGCTGGGGCTGGCCTGGGGCTTTTCCTGCAGCGGGATCTGCCCTGGTCCTGGCACAGGAAAGGCAGCTCCTGCTGGAGCAGGAGGCTCTGCCTGCAATGGGCTCAAACAACACTAAAAAAGGCCTATTTACTTCAGAATTGGTTTCTAGAGCATGATATTCTAATAATTGTAATAACTCCTATACTGTGGAATAAATAAGTCTTTCTTTTATTTACTCTGTAGTGAGAATAAATATTTCTGTCCATTCCTGATCTGAATCAATCATAGTTGTATTTATATAAATATATCTGGTATTCCATTGTTAATCCTGTGGGACAAACTGCATTGCAGTTCAATTCCACCTGTCCAATCATTTCCACATAAAACTTTGTCAAAATGTAGGGATGGGATTGGATCCAGCAGGTCCCAGTCTTCTCTCTTAGATGGATTTTTAAAGGTCTAGGCATTCTGGAGGGGGTTGAGGATCCATGGTGGCTGTTGGGTGTCATTTCTCCACCTCATGACTCAGCAGGAGTTTCTCCAAGGAAGAAATAAAGCTTTTGCCTGAAGCTCCCACTCTGCCCATGACAGGAACCCCTGTGAGTGTCTGGGACATCCCGGCTCTTTGGCAGCTTGGGGACTCCTGGGATGTCACCGTGGAGCCCCCGTGAGTGCCTGTGACAGATCGGTGCCTTTGCAGCCCAAGGTGCCCTGGGATGTCACCATGGAATGGCTGTGACTGCCTCTGACCACAGGGCTCTTGACCATCCCCAGAAACCCCTGGGAGGTCTCCATGGAGCCCCTGTCTCTGCCTGTGACATTCCAGCTCTGGAACAGCCTGGAGACTCTTGGAAAGTCCCCATGGAACCCCTCTGAGGGCCTGTGACAACTCGGTTCCTTAGCAGGCAACCATCAACATCCCCCTGTTGCTCTGGTCAGTTTCCATGGCAACCATCACCAGCCCGTGTTGCTATGGTCAGTTTCCATGACAACCATCACCAGCCCCTGTTGCTATGGTCAGTTTCCATGACAACCATCACCAGACCCTGTTGCTATGGTCAATTTCCATGACAACCATCACCAGCCCCTGTTGCTATGGTCGTTCCCTTGGCAGCTCCATGCAGATCCCATGCCAGGGGTGGTTCCATGGACACCAGCTCAGGCCTGGAGCCAGAGCCCATTGCCATGGCAACCATTTGCAGTCCCATTCCCAGGGCCATGGGAACCCAGAAGCACGGAATTGGCTGAGTTGGGAGGGAGCCATCAGGATCCTCGATTCCAGCTCCTGGCCCTGCACAGGACACCCCAACAATCCCAGCCTGGGCCTGGCAGCGGTGTCCAAACGCTGCTGGAGCTCCCAGAGTCCTGGAGCTGTGACCCTTCCCTGGGAGCCTGTTCAGTGCCCCAGCAGCCTCTGGGGGAAAAACCTTTTCCTGACATCCAACCTAAACCTGCCCCGACTCAGCTCCAGCCCTTCCCTCCAGTGCTGTCCCTGGGCACCAGAGTGAAGAGGTTCCCACAGCCCCCAGCCAGGGACCTGCTCCCAAGGCTGCTGCCAGGGCAACCGGGGCTGGCACCAGCTGGGATGCTCGGTTTCCATGGGCTGGGGTTTAGGAAAGGGATTCTCCAATTTCACGCTCCTGTTAAAACCATGCCATGGCTCACTGCTCTCCAGGCTCATTGAAAAAAGAAAAGGCAAAGATCCGGGGCTGGAATATGAACAATTTACTGGGAACAGCAACAGGATAAGGAACAACTAGGAACAGAAACAATATTGATAACAGAAGAGATAAAACAAATGATATGCATGGAAAACTGTACAACAACACTGACCGCTCTTCCCAGCAACATATTTCCTCCTGCCTGGAAAGGACATCCTTATCCTTGGGGGAGAGAGAGAGAGACTCCCTTTCCTGCCTCTTGCAATGACCTGAAATGGGATCAAATAAAATGATGGGTCCATGGCCAGACATTAATGTTCTTCAGTCCCACCTCACATCATTGCCAGGGGCAGAGAAATGGACAGGTGACTTCTCAGTGTGGGTCAGGGGAAATGTGGGTTACCAGGGGAGTGACCTGTGTGGGTCCTCTGATGGGGATGAAGTGGGAGACTCACACAAAGCACTTCCTGCAATTGGGGCACTCACAGGGCTTCCCTTATTGGTGGCTCTGCTGTTGTCTGGTGAAGTTATACCCGTGGGTGAAGCTCTTCCCTCACTGGGGACACTCGTAGGGCCTCTCCCCAGTGTGGATGCACCGGTGCCTGATGAGGTGGGAGTTTTGCTTGAAGCCCTTCCTGCAGTCGGGGCAGCGGAAGGGCCTCTCCTCTCTGTGAATCCGCTGGTGCACGAGGAGAGTGGAGCTGGTCTGAAACCTCTTTCTGCACTCAGGACACTGATAGGGCCTCTCCCCTGTGTGGATCATTTGGTGGATGATCAGCTGGGTCCTACAGTTGAAGCCCTTCCCACATTCCCCACACTTGTATGGCCTTTCCTCAGCGTGGATGATCTGGTGGCAGATCAGGTGGGAGCGCTGGATGAAGCTCTTCCCACATTGCTCACACTCATAGGGCTGTTCCCTGGTGTGGATCCTCTGGTGGCAGATCAGGTTGGACCTGTGGCTGAAGCTCCTCCCACATTCCCCACACTCGTAGGGCCTCTCCCCAGTGTGGATGCACCGGTGGGTGATGAGGTGGGAGTTGCGCTTGAAGCCCTTCCTGCAGTCGTGGCAGCGGAAGGGCCTCTCCTCCGTGTGAATCCGCTGGTGCACGAGGAGATCTGATCTGGTCTGAAACCTCTTCCCACACTCAGGACACTCATAGGATGACTCCGCAGTGTAGATGATCTGGTGCCGGAAAGGGATGTTGCTCTGGCTGAAGCTCTGTCCACCTTCCATGCACAGGGTGGGTCTTTCCTCCTCAGAGCACCCTGGGGTGGGTTTGGAGTCCTTCCTCCTGTCGGATCTCCATTGCTTTTTCTCCCTGTTGGCTTCCTGTGCTATGGAGCTGCTCAAAACAGCCTCTTCCACTAGGTAATGCTGCAGGGATTTGTCCTCCCTGGTCTCTATCCTCAGCTTCTTGTCTGGGGGAGGAAGGAGAAGGAGAGGATGGGATTTGCCTCTGTGCCACAAGGAAGGTGAGGAGATTCCCCCAATACCTCCCCGGCAGGACGGCATTGGCAACAGGGTTGTCCTGCAGCCAGGGGCCATGCTGGGCTGGGAGATGGAGCAGGAGAGAGGGGGAAAGGGGAACTGACTTCCTCCTCACCTGCCTGGCTGTCCTGAGGCATCTTCCTCACAGCCTAAACTAAAAAATAAAAAATTAAACTAAAAATGCCGTAGCAAAATAAAAAAATGCTGACAGAGTCAGAATCCAACCTGACACCCGGGTAGTCAGGGTGTTGCTTGAAGTCCAATCAAATCGTGGCTGCAGTCCTCCTGGAGAGACAGATGTGGTTTTGTTGAAGCAATGATCTTGTAGAAGGGTGTAGTTTTACTCTGAAGGTCCACTGGTGGTGTAGATAGGTGTGGTCTTCCTCTGGGAATGCAGTGGAAACCAGGCTGCTTCTGTTTAAATCACAGATTATATCCAGGTAGAAATGCTTAGCTCCACCCTCTGGGTGGAGCATCTCACAATGGGATGATGAACCTGAGGGAGCACAAATGCCATCAGCCGCTGGGCCAGGAAGGGCTGGGGGACAGCAGGGAAACCACTTCAGGTTTGTGGTGGCCTCTGAAGTCATCCAGAAAGTTTGTTCCCATGAGCTGTGAGTTTCCTGTGTCACTGCAGATGTTGTTGCTCAGAGCCAGTCATGCAGTGAGAGGCAATAGCCCAGTAACAGAAATATCTCCCTGGAGTGAGGATGGGTCATGGAAGAGATAAAGAACACTGCCCCATTTGGTTTTAACAGCTGGGCCATTAAGAGACCCCCCCTCAGAGATATGAGGAATGAATGGGTCATGGAAGAGATAAACAACCTGCCAACCTGGTTTTAACAGATGGCAATAGAACACTTCTTTTTAGTTACATCTTGCATTGCAAGACAGGGCTTGAGGCTCCTTGCCCAGGCTCTCTCCAGAACACGCCCAGGCCAATGCTCAGCAGAGAAAAGCCCCGTGAGCAGCCCCAGGGTGGCTGTGGGCAGGCTGGGGGCAAACAGCATGGCTGGGGCTCTGCAAGGTCCCTGGGGGAGATGGGAAGGAGCAGCAGAGCAGGGGCTGATCCATCCCCAGTGCGCTGGACACCCCAGGGCAGCGTCCCAGAGCATCTTCATGCGCCTGCCAACAACATCCCCCCTCTGCAGCCCTGGCCTCTCCCCCAGCTCACACAGGTGCCGCATCCTTGCAGGCACAGACACGGCAGCAGTGGCTCAGGAGCCCCTGTTTGCACTGCCCAGAGCAGGCGTCAGCACCCCCATGGTGTTGGTGTGGGGAGATGAACCTGAGGGAGCACAAATGCCATCAGCCCCTGGGGCCAGGAAGGGCTGGGGGACAGCAGGGAAAGCACTCAGGTTTGTGGTGGCCTCTGAAGTCATCCAGAAAGTTTTTTCCCATGAGCTGTGAGTTTCCTGTGTCACTGCAGATGTTGTTGCTCAGAGCCAGGGCTGCCTAGCATCCACCCCCAAACTGCCCTCAGTATTTCATTTGCTTCACCTTGGCTTTCTTTACTCTTCCAGGTACAAATTTCTTCCTATTGCCCCTCCCTGTTCCCTCCCCTGCATACTGCCCATCCCTGGTTGCCCTTTCCTCCCTGGCCCCATTCCCCATTTCTATTCCTTAGTTTCTGGCACCATGGGAGCATCCCTTGGGGAGCAGGATCATCCTCCAAGTGCTTCAGGAATTGTCTGCCGGTCCCTGCAGTGCCCCGTGCTGCTCCCTTGCCAGAGGCACCACAGGCCAGGGGGGCACATCTGGGCTGCTGTGTCTGGATGTGGGGCTCCCTGTTCTGGGCAAGGAGAAGGAGCTGCAGAGGCTCTGCAGGCCTGACAGGATGGGCTTTGGGGCTCTGAGGAGAAGCTGAGGGACCTGGGCTGCTGCACCCATGACGAGGAGGTCCAGGGCTCATCCTGCAACTGCTGCAAGGGTGGTTTCAGAGAATCACAGAATCAGCAAGGTTGGAGAACACCTTGGACATCCTCAAGTCCAACCTGTGCCCTGACACTGCTTTTTCTCCCCCGAGCCTTCTCTTCTCCAGGATAAACAATCACAGCTCCCTCAGGTACTCCTCACAGGATTTGTGTTCCATACCCCTCACCAGCCTTGTTGCCCTTCTCTGGACACGCTCCAGTCCTTCCATGTCCTTCCTAAAGTGGAGGACCCAGAACTGGACACAGCACTCCAGGTGCTGCCCAACCAGTGCTGAGCACAGGGGAAGAATCCCTGCCCTGCTCCTGCTGGCCACACTGTTCCTGATCCAGGCCAGGAACCACTGCCCTTCTTGGCCACCTGGGCACACTTCTGGCTCATGTCCAACCTGCTGTCCATCTGTCCCTGCATTTCCCTTTCTGCCTGGCTGCTGTCCAGCCACTGTGTCCCCAGCCTGTCATTTGTTTACCCTGGAGAAAAGGAGTCTCAAGGGAGTCAAGGCAGTGTCAGGGCCAAGGTTGGGCTTGATGATGTTCAAGGTCTTCACCAATCTTGCTGAATTTTGATTCTCTGATTCTCTGAAACCACCCTTGCAGCAGTTGCAGGATGAGCCCTGGGCCTCCTCTTCAGAAGGTCCAGCAACCCAGGTCCCTTAGCTTCTTCTCACAGCCCCAAAGCCCATCCTGTCAGTCCTGCAGAGCCTCTCCAGTGCAGGGGAAACACTGGGCAACTGAATAGCAGAATCAATATGATTTTAGCAGAAGCTTTTTATATATATATATAAAGATATGTTTTAGTTATGTTAAACTCCAGTTATGGATTCTAGCACTACTGTCCACATGTACAGGTGCCTCTCAATTGGCTAAGCCACTTGTTCACGAGGCAGGCACACATCCTTCAGGACACCTAATTGGTCAAGCGTCCATCATCATCTTGTGTATCCTCTCAGTTTTGCGTTGTTTGTAAACAGTTTCTCAGGCTCTTGATTCTTATTTGTAGACCTGTTGTTATCTCAGTAGCCTTGAGGAAATCCTGAGAGTTCCTGGGCAAGGAGGCTCAAGCCCTGTCTTACAATACAAGATGTATCCAAAGAAATGTATTCTATTACCATCTGTGAACATCAGTTGGGACAGGTTGTTTATCTCTTCAATGACCCATCCCTCATACCTCTGGGGGGGATCTTCTCTTAATGGGCCAGCTATTAAAACCAAATGGGGCAGTGTTCTTGATCTCTTCCATGACCCATCCTCCCTCCAGGGAGATATCTTCTGTTAATGGGCCATTGCCACTTTGGGAAGGGCTCTGGTGACCCAGGTTCCTGTGACCCACACTGAGAAGTCACCTGTCCCTTTCTCTGCCCCTGGCAATGATGTGAGGTGGGACTGAAGGACATGAGGGTCTGGCCATGGTCCCATCATTGTATTTGAGCCCATCTCAGGTCATTTCTGGCTGGGCTCTGCCCCAGCCCACAGAGTGTGACCTCAGCCCTGACTCTGTCCCAGACACTGTGCCTGAGCCCTGCAAAGCCTAAAGGTCACTGTCATGGGTTAGCACAGTTTGGTTTTTAGTTAGGGAGGAATGTGAAGTATTACCCTGTCAGGACCCTAGAAATAGTTTTAGAAAGGACAAGGGCCTCTCAGAAGCCGGTTTGAGATACTGGCATCTGCTTTGGCCACTGAGAATGTTCAACGTGACTTTGGGTAGTACCCATATCAATCCTGGTGTTGTTCAGGTCAGGCCCTTTTCCTCCTG
>JAIXNV010001070.1:0-14917 GCA_020917445.1 Riparia riparia
GTCTTTATTACTCCGGGGCTATCTCCTTGGTTATATGATGTTGCAATATTGTTTACATGGATTTTAACGTATAGCTTTGTTGTTCGGTTTTATTCTATGCAGGAAACAAATATCTGGTCTCCGCAGTTGATAACTAATGTGGTTTTATTGTCTGGGCGTAGAACAGGCTTCCCCGCTCATCAGTGTGCTTTATAAAGGAAACTGCAGAAGATGTTCCCGTTTCAGGCTTAGAATAATTCAGTCGTGCAGAGTCGGAATTCTGAAGTGAACTTTGTGTATGCTGACAGCACCCATCAGCCTGGTACAAGGAGTGATCTCTGGAAGCAGAAATACTGCCTTTTTACTATTTGTATTTCTATCTGAAGTCTTTGCTTTTATTTTAAAGAGTGAACTATTTAAAGCACACTCTTTTCAGTCAATCATTTAACTTTGTTGGACAAGCCAAATCATTTATTGAGCGATCTTGGCTAATCAAATTCTCTCTTCTTATAGAGATCCTAGAAGATGGTTTATTAATGAGACCTAGATTTTTTTCCCTGGTTGTAATGCAGGGAGATCTTAATAAGCAATGAATTGCTGTGTCTGCAATCACTTTTGAGAGGCTTAAAGGAAAAACAATAATACTATGACTAATATGATTGCTCTCCCTACACTGCCATCCGGCGGATGCAAAATTCATTTCCTTTTGTAAATGTGAAGGGAAATTCTCCTACTGATATCACAGCTTGCAAACTTGCACCAAGCTGATTCTCACTTGTAACGCAATTTCCAGACCCGTAAGGAAAATGTTGGTTATTCTTTAATTTTAGTTGTTTCATATTGGAAAAAGAAGATTTCCAGTCTCTCATCCACAAAAAACATCCTCTGTTTTGTAGTGGAAACCTGTCTGGATCTCAAAAAAGGACTCTGAAATCTTCCCAGATTCTCTGCTCTTGGTGTCTGGCATGGAGAGCCCATGCCACTAAGCACTGCTACTGTGGCTGGTTTTGGAAAAAACGTTGAGCTCTGATGTTGATTTTCAGATAATCAGTGTGTGAGCTATTAACAACAGAGCCTAGGGTCAGATGCAGCACTGCATTTTTGCTTTGGGGTGGAGAGGATTGGGGACAAGGATTAACCCTACATTTTTTACCTCTGGGGTTGAAGACTGAATGTGGTGTGTCACAACCTCCTACCTGCTTATCAGCAAGTGGGACCTCACGATGAAGTCTTTCCCAGAGCAGCAAAACTTCCTGACTGTGTTGGACACTTTACTGCTCCAGAGAAATCCAAAGAAGTGAGTACTGGGAATGGATGGAGGCAATGTGAAAGACTGAGTGCTTCAGCTGAGTACACAGCTGTTAGGGCTCTGTCATTGCCTGAATCTCTCTCTGTTTCTGGATCCTACATAAATCAATGCAACAGCTGCAGCAATAAGATTTTTTGTGCTTCTGTTCAGGAGGGCTGTGGAAGTGGAGCAGAACAGGACCGACTCTGGCATTTTGGCTGCTCCAGGTGAGCCAGAAAATCAGCAGAAAGTGGCATCCATCCCCTGGAGACACCACAGCCCATGCTAGTCATGGTACCAGTCCTTACGTGGGAGCCTTGTGTTTTCCTTCAGAGCCCATCAGCTCTCCAAAGGGATGCTGCAGTGTGAGGTGTTTGGGACCAGGAAGGTCCCAGTTTGGAGGTGGGAAGTCCTGCTGCCTCACAGTGCTGCCAGCGTGTTCCAGTCCCGAGTCATTCCCTTGTCAGTTTGCTTTTGCTGTTTACTAATTTACCACCGAGGTGTCGGCCCAGAGCAGACTGTGCTGAACTCCTTCGGTGGCCTGGTGGTTGCTGCCAGCCCTGCCAAAGTCCTGCGATGCTGGGAGTGTTTCACCCCCAGGCAAGGGGGAGAGAATCATGTTCCTGTGACAGCAGCACCACCTCGATCTCGTCTCAGAAGCGTGCCCGGCTCTAGGTAACGAATGCAGCACAGGGTAAACTTTCACCCTCATCACGGAGCCCCCGGCTCCCAGATCTGCTCCCTAAACCGGCTGCGGGGGTAGAAAGAGGTTAAGAGGCATATCCTTTGCTGTAGTTATATCCTGTTGCTAGAGATATTGTGCTCTGCTTAAAGAAATCATCATAATGCAGCCTCCCGGAGAAGGTAATTACTGTGCATCTTATGAGCGGCTGCATGAGAATGTCTGCTCAAGCTGCTGTCAGCAGCAAGTTTCAACACATCTTACATACCAGGCATTTTATAGCCCTAGTTTTATTTGTTTTCATCACCCCTTGCCTTGTGCTTTAGTTTTCATTAATGGATCTGGGGGGGTGTTGTTTGTATTGGTTTTCTTTTTCTCTTTTTTTTTTTTCTCCCTTTTTTTTTTTTTTTTTTTCAAAGAGGCCAGAGTTCATGTCTTTGATGGAGCCTTTGAGTGGTGGCCATAGCTCTTATTTGCTACATTTTTATTGCTCTGTGGTGGCTTGAGGGGACTATCTGGAAGATGTTGTTTCCAAGCCATTCCCGTATGGTAGGATCTGAGTGGGCCCTGGTTTCCTGCTCTGATCCCAGATAAAATAGACATTACCAGTGTTGACAAAACTTGGTGTCACTCTACCGCTAGCATAACTGCACAGATTTAAGCCCATGAGACCACCTCTTTTTTCCTGTTGTACTTTCTGAACTTCTCTGTCTCTCATTTTGAAAAAAAGGGTTGGTGAGGGATGCCAAACCTTTGAGCTTTCCAAAACCAATCACCTGCCTGCCTTGCTTGTCAACCAGTGCATGTGTCACTGTGTGGTGGTTAGAGTTTTGGGGGCTCACAGCCTGATTGTTCTGTGCATGGAGGTTGCCATGTCTTCAGACCCTTATCCTTTGGCTTTGCAGGGACATTTGAGTCAAAGAGATGGGGCAATACCAAAGAGCCCTGGTTTGTCACAGCAGGAGTGACCCAGCTACTTTTTCTTTCTCAAAGGTCACTCGTGCTTGCCTTTTCCCAGCACTGTGTGATTTGCCTTCATGTTGTGCATGCAGGGCCACAGTGTGTGACCATCCTGCATTGCTGTACCAAGCTCTTGTCCATCGCATGGACAGCTCAGGAGAGGATTCGAAACTACTCCTTAAATGTCCCCTTTGTGGAAATGGCTGAGGCTTACTCTTGCAGTGCTGAAGCTGAATTATCTTAGTACCCTCGCTGATTTATTGTGTTTGTGGCCAGTCTTCTGTGCATGCTGAGCATCTGCTGTGTTGCATCCTGGTGCTGTGTCCATCCCTCTCCGTGATTTTTGGTGAAGCCTGAAAGGCAGCCTGGCTGCAGGAGGATGGAAGATGCTATAATAAATGTGAGCTCATAATGTTGTTGTTAAAAATAACTGGAGCTAATTTATAAAGAAAAAAATCAATCTTATTCAGTCCTAGCCCAAGGGGGAAATGGACATGAGAGATTGGGCAATCCTTCTGTAAGTTCTTTCTTTAGACTATATTTAAACCACACTGAGAGCCAGATTCTCAGCTGGTGTCAATTGTTATTGACTTCAGTGGAGTGAAGCTGGTTTACACAAGTTGAGGCTGCTAAATGCCAGTATTTGGATGAAGCTGAGGCAGCTGGAATTACTTTTGCAGAAAACTCTAGTCTGATGCTGGCTTAAAAGCTCTGAGCCCTCCTGAGTGCTTGAGCTATCAGTGCTCTAATTTAGCAGCTCTTTTGGGATGGGAATGGCTGTGAAAAGACCTTTACTTGGGTCAAAATTTGCTCTAATCTTAGCTAGGTTCTGCAACTCTGGTGTCTGTCATTATTCTGTAGTCACTGCTTTAGATGGGCTCCCCTGAAAAACTCTGCAAAACCCTTTTTACTTGCTACTACACTGGCATCATCTCCTGTCTAGACACCCTAATTATGAGAATCAGGGAGCACACACTGTGATCTGTAGATAAACCTGGATAACTCCAAGGCAACGGAGTGCTGCTTCCATCCTTCCCCGACTGCCCTCCAAACCAATTTTGCCAATTTGTTGTCTGCTCCACTATGAACATTAACAAAGTGGGGACTGTACAGTGCCACCTGGGCAATATTCAGTTGAATTTTGCATTCAGAAGCAAATGTTCCAAGCCATAGAAATGGAGACGCAAACCTCAAATTGCAGTGGGATCTAGCAATAGTGGGTTAGCCTTCCCTACTCCTGTTTTCCAGTATGCTTAAAAACTCTCTGGATTAAATAAACCTCTCCTACCACTACTGTCAGCAGAATGCATTAAATCTGTAAGCTGATTTGAGTAATTTTTGTGTACTTATAGCCACTCTAATTCCCTTCTTATCCATGGAGTTGTTTTCTATTTATGCCAGCACAGACTGCATCCAAACTCAACCTCTATCTATTTCAGCTTTTTTTTTTTTTTTAATAAGAGCTTTTAACACTACTGATTTAAAAGACGACCATCAAATAATCAATACGGTATAGAATATTGGAATGCATTTTATTGTTTCAGCTGCTGTCTGCAGCATGTCACCTTCAAAAATGTGTAATGAGAAGGAAAAAACCCCACATCTTTCTATTGCCCCTCTTTAATATGTCATCCTTTCTGATTCCTTGCTGTAACTGGTACCAGAGAGAATTGCCTGTAATACTTAGCAAGGCCCCTGGGATTCAGGCTCTTTCTCAAGTCTCTGCTCTTGGAGTGCCACATGGGTTTCCATGGGTCTCTGCAGGAGCTGGAGCATATGAGAATAATCTGTTTGCTGCATTTTGACTGCAAGTCAATGTGTTTGTAGGGAGGGGTTTTTTGTTTGCTTTTTGTTTTCTTGGTAGCAGCTTTTGAAAATCACCGTACTGGTCCATGGGAGAAGTGCCACCACGCAGCTCCTTTGCTCCAAGGGAGGCACTTTTTGCACTCCAGGTGGTGACATGGGTGAGGGAATGCTCTGGGCTGTGCATTCAGGCTTCACCTCTTTAATGTCTGGATCAAAAAAAGTCTTTTTATGAGTCCTGGTAACGGAAATGTGCCATGAGCATGGATGACTTGGGAAAAAAAAAAAAATATATATAATAGAGCAGGTTAATGGGTGACCTGGATGAATCTTCTAGCTTTTGGCTCTGACAGGAGCTGTTGAAGTTTGAGCTGCACAGAGCTGTCTCTTGGGGAAAATTGCACAGGTTTAATTAGAATGTTTCCCAACTGATGGATAAGTCTATTTGGATGTTCTTCTCTCAGTGTAAGTTTGGGGTTTCATCTGAATTCACCTAGGACACATCAGAGTGTATCTTTATAAAGAGCTGAATTTGGTGGCTGATATATTGAAAGAGTGAATCTCCAATCCTGATACCCTAAAGTCAAGCCCCAGGTAGGATTTCCAGACCAGTCTATGTGGCGATGTCCTCAGCCTGCGTTTAGCCAAATCTGAGACTCCAGATGGAGCTGTGGCTCTAGGACTTTTCCCAAAGGAGATTTGGGAAATATCAGTCAAGGCCAGGCCAGCTCCAGTCCTGTATGGAATTGGGAGCTCATATTTCCACTCCCCAGCCTCTTCTACTCTCAGGCTGGTGATCTGTTTTGTGTTAGGTTGTTGGACACTTGCTAATGTGAGTTTGATGCATGCACAGGAACCCAAGGAAAAAGGAATCTCCTTGTGAGGGAAACACATTTCTTTCCCTCCCTCCCCCCATCACTGTACCACCTTGTTGGTGTGAATGGGTGCATGGACACTGTGCTGCAATAGCCTCCTGCACTGGATGCAACTCTCAACCAGCCCATAACCAGTTCTCCCATGCACCAGGTGACACGGCCACATCATCCCCTCTCCCTCTGTTGATTTTTGGAATGGATCATCTTTGTTACCTTTAGCATTGCATTGCTACTAAACCTGCAGCAATAGCAGGAAGCTGGTTGGCGCTATTCTGTATGAGACCAGTAGGAAGAGCAGGTTTGTACTTCCTACACCAATTTGAAGGTCAGGGTGCCAGGCTGGGTGTGCGCTGAATGTCCCACCATGGCTATTTTACTCCTTTCCTTGCTGGGGGATGTTTCCACAGAATGTTCCATGTCAGGCTTTGAACCAATTTGTTGTTCCTTTGCTTACAATGAAATTAATTCTCTTGTTTTATGTAAACTCTCCATGAGATTGTTTACTTTGGCACAGGGATCCATGTGCTTTCGGATATGCAAGGAATTTAGCTACCGGTAGCCTATTAATTTAGTTTGTTGCATTTGCAAAACAGATGGTGGAGGGCAAAATATACATGTGGGGAGGCTTTAGGACAGGATTTGGTTAATGTTTGCTACCTCTGTAGTTTTCTTTGTTGTTTTCTGGCTGAAGCAGGATGGGATTCCATCACAGGGAGAAGAAAACACATGAGAACTGATGTGCGTTTTGCACAGAGGGAAAAATAAATATGATTTGGACTTGAGCTGTCATTTTGTGGGCATCTTTGCCAAAGTGAAACTCCCAGTTTCTAGGGCTGGTGGAGGTACAGAAGCACCATGGGGTCCTTGTACTCAGCTCTGCTCTCTGGAGCCCCATGGGCCTCAGCAGACCTCTGAGGCATCTGTGATAGCACTTCTGTGCTGCTGCAGAGCAAAAGGAGGGAAATCTTCACGAGATGTGCCCCAGAGCTGGCTGGGGTGAGGTGAGGCCATCCCCATGACACTGGGGTGTCCTTTCAGCTAATGCATTTAGGTACAGAGCTCTGCTGAAGGGAGAAAGGGCAGCTGTCCTCAGTGGAAAAGTGAAGCAGATAGTAGAGGAAGCAGGACCCATTCAAAGTCCCACAGAGGTTGACTGAAGGAGAATGAGGGTGGATCCCAGCTCTGCTTAGCCAGCTATTTGAGATTTGTGTCAGGAGTATCATTTTGGAACAGGCCAGAGTTTCCCTGTTCCAAGGGCCAGATTAAGTGCCAAGTTGCAAGGGATTCTTGTAAGGCTCTGCCATGTCCATTTGTGGTGGGTTATGCATGCTGGGTTGTAGGGCATTGGGACAAGTGTCACTTTCCACTGTACTTCCTCCTGAAAAATTGTCTGTTCTCTTGGGCTCTGCCACTCTGCTTTATGTATTTGGGAGACTTGGCCAAAACCCTCTCAAACTTTTATGTCTTGCCTTTGGGTTTATTATGGGTGGCAAGCAACTCCCTCTTTGTAAGATCTTCACAAGAAGGATTTTGGAGCAATTGGCCCTAATCAAACTTGGCACTTGCTCAGGGCAGGATCATATTCCCCTGCATTCCTCCATGGATATGGCAGGCAAAGAATCTGTCACCATGTCTGATGACCTTGCCTGCAGTGCACCACGCCAAGAACGCCCCATGTTTTCTCAGGGTGGGGTGCTGTCCACCACCAATGGCCAGCAAAGCGTGGTGATGGGGTGAGTGTGTGCTGGCATTGCTGGGGCATTTGCTGGTGGGCTTGGTGGGGGAGGACCCCACATGCCACCCCGTGATTATTTTGGGCAATGGACTGAGCTGCTGAGCTGGATCTTTCACAGCTTCATCCAATCTTCTGCCCCTACAGAAAAATTTCTCAGACACTAATGCTTTGCCCATCTAGGTGTCATGTTTCTGAGACCTCTATGCTCCCCAGGATGAGCCCAGTGCTTTTACCCTTCTTCAAATCTCAGAGGCAGTGGTTAAAGGTGCTTGAGCATTTTGCAAGCTTCCACTGACAGAAGGATGGCTGTCTTACAGGTCAAAGAGTTTTCTGTCTGCTTATTGAGCACTTTTTTTAACCAAGGCTGGGTGGACAACGGTTACATTTGGACAGATGCTGCTTAGGAAAGTGGAAGCTTTATAAGCAACCATTTAACCCTTGTCCCTTTTAGGTTTTTATGAGCTTGAGAAGTCTTATATACCTCCAATTTCCATATGAAGAAGCTGAGGCATAATGAGCTGCAGTGGTTTGTCCCAAACAAGTCTAACTAGAAAAGTGCTTGAAATTCAAATTTCTTCTTAATCAGACAGATTCTTGATAAGAATGTCCTTCTGTTTCTGGTAGTAGAGCCTACTGATATCTGTGTGAAGAAAGAAGGTATCTTTCCTAAATGGGAATTACGAGGAGCATGCAGTCTTGCTTCTCCTAGTGTGCCCAAAATGAACAAAGAGATGGTTGGAGCAGGAAGAAACCATTGTCATTGATGAACCAGCTGTGGAGAATAACAAAAGTCAATATCTTCCTTGAGAAAGATGCCTTCTGCCATATGTGCTGTAACATCACAGTGCCCTGTAGCAGGGCGTGCCTGCAAGGTGAAATGTAGCCTCCAGGCATCACCTCGGAGCAGTGCTCTCTGGGATGGGCTGGATTTTGCCTGGCTTTGTGTGTGTGTGGTTGCCAACACCTGCACAAAGCAAAGGCAGAACAGACCTGAAGAGCAGCACTGGATGCCTGTTTGACCGTGGCAGGGTGCATGGCCAGGTGAAGGTGCGAGCAGCAGCACTGAAGGTGAAAATGATGCCAGCAACAGTTTTCTACGGGGCTCCAGCCCTGTGTATCTTTACTCTTCCTCCATCATATGTTGGAGCCCAATCTTTCTCATAATTGTGCACCTGGATCAGTCACAGATTAGGCCCTGCAGCCAGCTGTGGGAAGCACGGATGTATGGCACCATGCAGCTAGTCCAGGGATGGCCTGGCCTGCTCAGTGGTCCTGCCTGGAGTCCCATGCTCTTGCCAAACTCTACTTGCAATGTAGGTAAACTGCAAAGGAGGGGAGCATGTGTAAGACAAGAGAGGCAAACCAGTGTGTCTGCATTTTCCTGTCTCTTTGCAGACTTTTCAATGAAAAACAAAACAGTTTCATGGCCCTTGGTGCTATTGGTTTGCCGTTTCCCTCTCGAGATCTTAGGGTGTGGATCACAGACCCATGCTGGTAGACACTGCACAGACTGCTATGAAGGAGACCATCCTAGTCAAGCTTTAGGACTAGATTCCATATAAAAGGCCAAAGCAGGATAGCTCATGGGTGGAGTAGAGCTGGAAGGAGAAAGTGACAATGCTGTGGAAGGGTATAGTGGAAAATCAGGAATTGCACCTTGCAACTAGTCTAACCAGGACCTTAAGGGAGAAAGCTTCCAGGTGTTGTGGGAGCAGCTCTGCACACCTTTATGGGGAGGTGTTTGGCAAAGAGCTAATTCTCAAACTTTGGCGCAGGACCCCTCACGTAACCACTGATTAGTGAGTGCTGCAGGACATCATTACTGCAGTTCATGGGAAAGAGACCGTTAGAAAGGGAATAAAAAGTAGTCTATAGGAAAGGAGATAACTTCAGGAACCCCTGAGGTATTGTTGCCTTGGCTGGCCTTCTCAGACCTTGTGCATTCTCTGGCCTGCCCTTTTGGCCTCAGCGCTTGTTGTGGTGCCACTGCAAAACTGCTGGTGTGTATATTTTGGGACGCCTGTGGTAGGACAGGGCAGGATGTTTGTTGGGAAGGGTAGGGCTGAGGAGGACAAATACACCAGGGATGGTAGGTTGGTAAGAGAAGGGCTGTGGGTCCTGCATAGATTGAAGCTGAAAGCTTCTTTGTCATCTGGTTGTGCAAGAATGTCTGAGGCAGAGGGGATGTGTGTGATGGACAGGAAGGAGTGGTGCTTGCATGTGTGCATAAGGAAGTACCTGCAGCAGCTGTTGCAATGGTTTTAATAAAGGAATGTTTCCCTGAATTTATCTTTTAGTACCTGAGGGCCCTTCCCAGGATGCCTTTGCTGAAGTTGCTGTTTGATTTCCGGGGCAAATGCAGTACGCACACACAGAGCCCCATCTTGTTCATACAAACCCACGATCCCATCAGCACGTGGCTCCTCTTCCTTTTGCTAACAGGGAAGGGGGGATGCGGGGATTGGAATAATGACAGAGCTGATTATAATTTATGGGGTTTTTATGTCTGAAGAGCAAAAGTCCTGCCCAAGTTCCCCAGCTGAGCACAAGCCAAAGTGCTAAATCCCTGTAGGGGTGTGTTTTATTACTGACGCTCTGCATGTCGAGGCTGGTCGCAGGGCCTGATGCTGTGCGTGTGGAATTTTTGTGGCTATTTTCTATTGTGCCAATGAAAATCAGGATCCCATCCATATAATAAAAAGGAAAGTTGAAGGTTTCCACACCTACATGGAGGTGAATGCTTGCAGCATTAGTGTTTTAATTACGCATTTTACCTTCGCATGACTTTTCTGTAGGATCGCATTGCAAACGGTTGAGCAGAAGTTACTGGGGTTGGAATATGATGAGATTCTCAATGGCCCTCCCACAAAAGGTTTTGGCTACTCCTTGGTTAGGCTGGTCTGTAGCTGGTTTTATTGTCTCGTAATTCTTCACTGGGCAGTGTGTGCTGGGTTTGATTCATCTCTGACCGTTCCTCTTTCAGAAACAGGGCTCTGCCAGAATGACGGGGACAGGGAGGTACTTGATGGCTTCCTGATCCTCTCTTGACCAGCTGGGTGATCTCAAACAGGTTGCTTGCTCCTCAGGACTCGGATTTTTCTGTGTGCCTGATGTCACACACAGATTGAAGGCTGGGCTGGGTGTGGAAGCCCTTAGCCAGTCTGTCTACACAGTGTAATAGTAGTGAGGGATCTGCCCTTCACAAATCGGTGCAAAGCTTCCTCCTGCAAGTACTGATCACTTCAGTGGCCTGAAAGAATCCCTCAGCACACACCAAACGGACAGGAAAAGTGGTTCCCTGTGTGACACCTTAGAGGTACCTTTAACTGGGAGTAGCAGAAACTGGCTACAATCCTGCAAGCTTTCAAAGATCATCTGAGCCTTTTGGATGTGAAAATGTGGAGAGCTCCAGGAGCATTGTCTTTGTACCTGTGCAGCCTTTTGTCGCTTAAAGCAAATTTCAACCATCAGAGAGTACATGTATCAGTCCCCTGAGAGAGAGGCTGCTTGGGCAGGCCCCAGGGGCCCCCAGACATCCCTCCTCTCTGTCCCCCTCACTAAGGAGGGGTGGGTTATCCCTGCTGTAGCTGTGTTTCTCTGGCCACAGGTGAGAGCACCTTGGGACATAGGCCGGCAAGTGGCAGCTCACAGCTTCTGCACCCAGCTTCAGCCTTATCTCTGGTAAAGAGGGGGGTGTTTCCCTGTGAGGCGGCTCACTGTCTTTCCCTTTCTATCAGCAGAAATTCCACCAGGAACAGGCTGAACCACACCAGCCTCGGTGGCTGCTCCCACCATTCCGGGATGGATGTCTCTTCATCTCCCACACAGCTGGCCCAGGTACTGCTGTTGCTCAACCTCCTCCTTTCTGCCGTTTTGGCAATGATGTGGACAAAAACAGCCTATAAATCTATTCAGATTGTGAGCTTCAGTGCCTGACCCTGGATCTCCAGTCTGCACTTGTAATACCTGCAACTCCAATGTGATCTGGCCTCCAGGGGTGAGATGCTTTGGGCTTTGAAATTTGCACCCCAAAAATACATTCAGCTGTTTGACAGAGGTCTGAGGTTTTCTCTGCAACTTTATTACTGTTTTCACTGGATTTTTTTTTTTTTTTTTTTTTAACTTCTAAATCCTGGGGTTTTTTGGGGGTTTTTGGTTTTTTTCTCCTCTGCCCCAGAAGAGCATGCTCAGCAGCTAACGGAGGAAACTGGGTGCAGCACACAGACTGTGAGCAGTGTAGGAGCTGCTGGGAGAGGGAAAGGGCAGCAGGAGGGTTGTAGCAGAGCTCGTGGCTCCTGCCCTCGATTAGCTTGTGTGGCCATCACTGTTGAAATGAAAACACAGCAGGTCCCCAGGGGGTTCTCTCATGGGTCTTACTGAACTTACAAGCTGGGACCACAGTATAACTTAATTTCCTGAAATGTCAAGTGGCTTATACTGGCTGCCTGCTCTATTGGTGTTGGTTTGGGTTTTTTTTAATGAATGCATTCCATTTCCTGAAAAAAAAAAAAAAAAAAAAAAAAAAAAAAAAAAAAAAAAAAAAAAAATCCTATCAGTGTTTGATTGCTTAATAAGAGAAATCAGTAAGCACGCGAAATGTCCACATCCTGCAGATGAATATAGCGACTATAAGCTTTCTCCTGGGTTGCCAAGGGTTGGTGGGTTTTTTTTGGTTGTGGTTTGATTTTGTATTTTTATCCTTCCAGCTGAGAACATTGATCTGAAGCTGTACCCTGAAATGCTGAGACCACTGGTGAGCTGTAGGAGGCCTTCAGCAACCACCAGCTTTACTCCAGAAGGAAAAGGTAGAATTTCCTGGATGACCAAGCTGAGAGAAGGGATATCAAATTGGGAAAAGTAACAATGCTGAGGACAAAGCTGTCATGTTTTTACTACCTGTCTTGTGATGGACTGTGGGTTTTGATAGATTTTGCAAGAGAAGAGGGCTTATATAATTGTATTGTGGGTGTGAACTCTTAGGAAGGCGACTGTAAGGCTTGCAGGCAAGCTTGAAGGGTCCCAAATGGATTTGTTGTTATTTTTTATAACTCTGTTTCTAGACAAGTCTTTATATTATTTCATAGGTCTGATTTCTGAGTTGTATTAGCTCTTTATTTAAGATCTGTCTTTTAAAATTCTCGTGTGAGCTAAAACTCTTTTAGACCTGGAGACACTGTGTTTACAGGGAACCTGACAGAAAATTTAAAAAGCCTTTTCTTCATGTTAATTTTCGTTACTAACTCTAAAACTCTTCTGTCTAGGGCTTTCTCACTTCAAAGTGCTGTGCAGTCTATCAGCTGACTGCACAGCCCAGGTAAATGGGAGGTAAATAAAACTCCCTGCCATCCATAAGGCTTTTGAATTTTTCATAAGTCTGAGTGTGGTGTTGAGCAGGGAGCCACAGAGAGCCACCCATTGGGAAATATTTGGCAGAGGAACTTACTGAACACAGGCCTGAAAGGAAAATCTTGTGTTGTGACTGTTTGCTTTCCAAATGTCTCTTGCAATTTGTGTCCTCTCCAAGCTCTGTTTCATGGTTCTCATCTCCTTTCCTCTCACAAGACTATGGTTTCCCAGGCTCTGGGGGAGAAAAGAACTAGCCAGCAATTGTAATGGAAGCCCTTGCCTGATTAGGTGTCAGGAACTGATTGAGAATAATGCAATTTTTATGCCACTTCCTATATTTTAAAACCCAAGGGCCAGTAAGAGAGAAATTGGTCAAGGAAAAAAAAATCATAATGAGCATTTTAATCCTCCAGTGATAATTAGCCTTGGTCTGGAGCTGAGGGCTGCACTAGATTTTTTTTTAAAAGGAGCAAAGCACATTTTCTCATCACACCACAGACACAGGCGCATACTTTTGTTTGGCTCCTTCCCATCTCAGTGCCGTACGTATCCCACATGCAGGAGTATCATCTGATCACACAGTAATATCTTGGTTCCCTAAACATTGGAGAATATTAAGACACTGAGGTAAATGAACCTCGGGGTAGGGTACTGCCTGTTGCATAGGGAAGATCTGTTGATTTTTTTTGTTGTTGTTGGGTCCTGGTGTCATCCCTTTGTGTGCACGCTCCTGGATGTAGAAAGCACTAATGTCTAATCGCATTCCACAGAAGGCAATTTGAGATGATTAAAAAAAAAATGTTCTGTTTACTTATTTTTAAGGAGCATAATTGAAAGCAGGCACTTATAGCATGGCAAAGCTATGGTATTATGAAAGAAATTATAAGGTATATGAAAGAAAAAGGTATTATGAAAGAAAAGGTATTATGAAAGAAAAAATATCATTCAAACCCCAGAATTTTGGGTATAGTCATGTGATTGTTTTGCAGTTGTTCTCTGGCTGTTGAGGGCCTTTTTGGTTCAAGAGGAGGCTTTTTACTCTCACGAGGGTAAAGGGGTGCAGTGACTGCTGGTTTTGTGCCTGGCCAGTGTGAAGGCAGTGGGTTGTAAATCCACGTACCTCCTTACTAACGTGGCCATCACTTTGCATTGCTCAGGCCACTCTCACTCCCCAAATTTCTGTTACAACTTTATTATGGGCTATCCAAACCAAAGAAAGAGAGAAGTTTTGTGCTTCACAGATAAACCATTTCCTGGGGGGCCTAGCCCCACTGGTATCCTCTGCCCCAAAGGAGCTGGACGCAGCTTTTGGTGGGAGAAACCAGCTGAGGTCATCCCTGAGCACTGCAAGAAAGAGGCTCCCTGATCTCCTCACCCCAAGGGGCTGAGATATTTAGACAGCTGCCTCACTATGAATGGGACTCTCTGGCAAAAGAATTAAGCAAAGATTAAAATCAGTTTTAGCTGTTAAATGTGTGCTTTGCACAGCATTTAGCAACTAAAAGGCTAATTATCTTTGAACTTATGCACGTGGTTTTAGATGTGACCCACACAAGTTGCTATTTTTTTCTTTTGTCTACAAGGAGCTGAAAATCAGGATAAAAATGAGATGCTGGTGTCAGTAAGGGCACGGTTTTGTGAGTAGGCTGGAGGCTGTGCCCAGTCTGCAGGGAAATAGGGCACCTACTGAGTGAGAACAGATTAAAAAAAATTACTTTAACACTTGTCATTTAAAGTCTTTTGTTTAATGGAAGTTCATGCTCTTGATTAAGGAAATGCAGGTGTGCATGAAGGTAGGAAAATGAGACTTCTCTGAGAGAAAGCCAAGCTCCGAGCTGGAGGAAAAATTTACTCTGGATGTTTACTCTGCAGGGCACAGGGAGTTAAATCTGGGAGGTGAAGAGCACTGCAAGACCTCCATAGGTCAGTGCAGAGCAAATCGGATTGAGTTTTAGAAAATGCTTCAGGGAGAGAAGGAGAAATTTAATGCTGAGTTGCAATAAAACAGGGAGAGGGGCTCCATGCCCATGTGCAGCCCGAGTGCTTTGGAAGGCTGCTCAAGGCTCAATGAAAATATAGACAATGGGAGGAGGTAACACGGTTGATAAAATGTCGGTTCCATTTAAAAACCCTTTAGGGGAAGCAAGTAAGCATTGCCAAATGGTGATCAAAAATTCTGGATCTTCCCATCCAGCATGAGCCAAATCATGACATAAGACAAACATTTTTTTTTTTTTTTTTTTTTTTTT